>DWDV01001918.1:0-12347 GCA_018245615.1 Mimoniades ocyalus | reverse complement strand
AGGAAAAACAAAAGTTATGACTTCTTTCTTTTGCCCATTCTTTGGTGTCATGACAATGATATCTTACATAGATTGACAGACAACATATCCAAATATTTCAATTGTTATTAAAAAAAAATACGAATTGTTGTTTCTGATTAATATTTTTTTTTACTTATAACTATTGCTTATAGTTTATTATAAGATCGTGTTTGGACACATTATAAACGTAATCTGCACAAGCAGTAAATCTTCGCGCACCTTCAGCAAAATATGCATAGTTAATTGCGTAATTAATTCGCCTCCCATTACTGTGCCTACGGTTGCATGTAAAACGTTAAATACGAGTATGTGTATTAAACAAAAAAAAATTTCATTAAATACATATTTATAAGCACCAACAAAAACGTTTCAAATAGCAAGTAAATAGGTAGGTACATAATATTACGTAGTAGTGAAATATAAATATCTAATTCTATTACCAAGCGGAAATGCCCTTTTATGGCTAAAGCCATTAAAGTATTCCGCATTGATTCCTGTAATTGATTGTATTTACTTCATAGCAATAAATTTTCTGCTGCTTGTATGTGAGCAGTTATCATACTCAATGGGAATCTAACAATAAGTCCGTCTCCGCTCAACAAACGTAATGTAGAGGGCACTCGGGATTATTACTAATCCGGAGTGCGCTCTACATTACGACGATCTATGAAAGGCTGCAAAGAAAAGCTGGAGGCGACAAAGCGAGCACAGAGTGCGTGGACCCTCGTTAAGGAAGGCCTTTGTACAGCACAATGTTGAGACAGGATGATGATGATGATGATAATATAGCCGTCAAGCACATGTAACTATTTAACACTTAAGAATTGGAAGAAGACGTGTTTGTTGTTTAATATAAATTGTATGGATGTTAATAAAATAAAGTAGCTTAAAACACAGAAATATATTAGACAACGTCATTTAGTTTTTTCTTCTTCTCGTCCGAAATATCATTCATAAACCGTCTATTGAAACGTCGAGTCATATATGGATCGTCGTCGTAAGTATCCAGCTTATAACTATCGAATGTATTTAGAAAACTGTTCATAGCTTTTCTAAACGCCCGCCTGTAACTGGTCACTGGCATTTTTTCTTTCAACATCACTACTGGCTCGAATGATATCACCATGCCCGCCGCACTGGCTATTAATGGTATCACCGGGGCGGGAAAATAGTAAGATATAATCTCCATTACCCCATTTACTAAGCACGTACCTACGTTTCTCAATACATAATTTACTTTGGGCGACGTAATGAACTTTACAATCGGTTTGGTCAATATTTCATATATTGCCACTACCAAACTACGATTTCTTTCAACGATTGCAGCTTCTGTGTAGGTTTTGAAATATCTTCTTTCTATTTCATTTCGTTCCTCTTTGTCTTCGATTTTGGGGTTTTCCCTTTCTGTAGTAGTTGTAAGATTTGTAACAGTGGCAGTTTCCCTACGCACTTCTTGTGTTGTAGTTGATACGAATTGATCATTTATTTCGGGAAGTTGCGGCTGTAATAGATTTAATAGACCTGTAGTATGTATAGTACATGTATTTAGAGTATTGTAGAATCTTATTCTTGATCTCGAACGATCTTTGGGAGCAATTATTAGTTAGGGAATATAAATTTAAAACTTGTGACTCTTCGACGTAACTAAATGACTCAAAGCAAGAATAGTAGATAGAGCTATGTTAAAAAACAATTGGTATCCACCGAAATCAGTACTAAAATAAAAATGATAGAAATGGTATTTCATCATTCAATCATTCATCTTACCAACTCAATGATCGATTTAATTAATGAAACAAATTAATCTAAGGTTGGACAAATGTATACTCACAGCAGATAAAGTGAAACAAATAAAATGCGATGTAAATAGCAATTCGATGTGAAACGACTCCATTTTGAACTGAATGTTTGATGGTTATTCAAAATCGTTTGCGTAAAGTGCATTGGTGGGAACATCGTAAAACGTGATATTCGACAATATTTTATTTTCAATTTTATGTTACAGTTAAGAGCAATAACGTCCACGCCAATTTATTTGTTTTACATCTGCAAGTTACAATTATTATTACCAAATTTGAATTGTGGAGTTGTGATATGACTCTTAGAAATTATGAAAGAATTCGTCGTGCATGCGCCAAGGCTCTGTTTTATCACCCACGCTTTTCATCCTGCATTTTGTTATTGCAAACCAGCGACATTCATTGCTATGAACAAGACATTAATGAGGAGATATTTTGCACGAGCTATGTAGGTGCCTCTCGGACACTTGTAGAAAAAAAAGAATCCAAAGTAGTGAAAAGAGGCAAATATGCAGGCAGCAGTCAGAAGCGTATACATACGTGTGAAGGCTCTACAGGAAGAGAATTGTGCATTCGTGTTCAGAGGACTGTGCAACACTTCCACGTTTCGCCAGTTACGTTTACGTCCCACTATTGAATAAATAGGTGGTGAGCCTATTGCCGTACACTGGCCACATGTCGAGACTCCGACTCACTACGAACAAAATCTGAGCTAGAAAAGTCCAATAGTGCCCGACCCGGGATTAAACACGCCACGACCAACGAGGCCATCATAATATATATAGTCATACATATATGGATCGTATCAGTAGGATAAATGAAAAGCGTTTTCTTATTCTACAAAGGATACAATGGTTATTATTACGTATCAATAATAACTATTGAAAAACTATTGAATTATTGATTATATTTAATAAATAACAATTATTACATATAAATTGAATATAGAAAACACAGCGACGCAGCAGTGAAGAGCAGCTGACTGTATCTTTCTCGCTCGGGTACACTCGGCGGTCCCGAGTTCACCCGATCGAGCCTTCACCTCAGAGCGTGACGGATTAGCCTCACTTACAGCCTACGGAAAAATGTGTGTGCGGTACGCCAAAAGAAGTTTTCACTTCAATAATAAAAAAGCGACTGTAACTAAATGTGTTCCCTTACTCATATTATCTTTACACTAAGACATTGCAATTAAATAAATAAATAAATTGCGCATGGTGGGCTTGCCTTAAAACTGCGCGATGCTGTGTGCTATAAAATGCGACCAATCATAAAACGTCGGATAATATCATCGATAAAAAGCATTCAGTTCCATTCCCACTGAATAATGAAAATTAATTTCACTGAGAACTACCGTGAAGCAACTCAATCATAACTTGTTTGTTTATCGAAATGAAGCTCGAATTCATGTTGTGTTTTTTATTCTCTGCTATTCTTAGCGTTTTTTCTCAGGTGAGCGACTGCTAATTGACATAAACATGTTTTCAACATTAGGTACAATCAAAAATTATCACACAATATTGCACTAATAATAAGTGGAAACTTGACTAATTATGTTTGAACTAGTATTCCCATTAGTCACAAAAAAATTACGCTTACATCGAGTAGTAAAATGTAAATAATAAGCACTATGTATTGCTCCTACAATTAATTAACTACAAGCGTTATACAAGTAAGTATTAATATAATAGTATTATTAATCCGCTGGCATGCCCGAATGCCCTGACCACACGCGGGCAGCAATGTTGGCGGTACGAGAAACCGTGACATGCGATTCGTAACCTGCATGATGAAGATGAGGATTGTGAGCAAAAACCAGAGTCCAACTTGGACGTGGACTTACACAGGCTGACGATGAGTATTAACATTTAACATCTCACATTGCCACCAACGTGCATTAGAAATTAAGTGGCGATTAAAAATGCTCCGTGCCTTTCGCATTTGCGGGTTAAATTACAGTAGAAAATAAGAGAGTAGCAAGCAACAATAGCATTCATTCAGATTACAACATGAGAAACGATTTTTAGGGATAAACTCACGTATGCCTACTCGTATAAATTTCTCAAAATAATGGCGTGGGACAACTTATGACACTAGCTATAGAAAAAGCAATTAACTTTTTGTTTTACACGTTTTATTTTTATTGTTACACATTGATTGTAAAATATATGTCTTGAGCCTTGATTGATCGAGGACTGGAGTATAAACGAGTAGGTACCTTCCATATCAAATAGCCTGCATTTGCAGAATATGAATGGAGTGAAATATATTATCGAAGTACTAATGTTTCTTTAATTTTTTCCAAGACGGTCTTTTTTCCAAGGATTCGCGCCCATTGTGACAAATGGCAGCTGAGGTTGCCACTTTTTCATTTGGAACGCGATAAATGTTAATCGATCGCCTTCTTAGAATTGACAGTTGAATCTACAGTTGAGAGTTTGCGATTTCTAGTTAAAATGTACACATATACTCGTAGGTCCATGCCATCCTTCGTTTTTTTTCTAGATTAATTTATAAGTGTACATATATGTTTTTCTGTGTCTTTTTTCAATAATATTATGAAATTGACATAGGTATGCTTTGAAACCGCATTTTATACTGCAACACTTAGGTATGTATTTACCATTTGCAGTTCATAAAATCATGCATAGGACTTAATGAGTGATCAAGAATGTTACAAAAAAACTGAATAGCTATACTTGAACGCCTTGTGTTTCATTATCTTCCTGTGACACAATTGAAACCCGAACGAAATTATATGAGCACTGCTTATAAAAGGTGTATCCAGAAAAAACATTAATCCTATTTACCGTTCCATTATTCGACAGTCGTCTCGGTTAAGTAACAGCAAGCCAAAAAATGGTCTGCTGTTATTGAATCTCTATCTCATAATGCGAAGCTCTAAGTCCAAAGTCAGACGTGGTTGGCAGATCTCGCAACTCAGGGAACATTATTTATAATTCTAAGGTGTGTAGGATTCCTAACGTTCGCATCCACAACGCCGCAGTAAAACCGTCGAAGGACTGATTAAAACCGTTAGGTAATACAACTTTATTTCTTTCACAGGTCCCGTACGACTACATACCACTGGGCAGGCAAGCCCGCCGGCATGTGCCGCTCAACCATCCTTCAGACGTCGTTATGAACTACGAACGCCTGTTCCCCATTAGACGGAAATTTTTCGAATAAACATCTTGTAAAATTTAACGTGTTACTTTGCCTTTTCCCACCCGTCTCAACCTATTTTTAGCTGCTATTTTCCACGCGGATACATAAGACAAGATGTTTTCAATCGTGTAATATTAGAAACTTATAAAATCTTGAACATAAAAGTCAAAATGATGAATCGACATACGACAATTTACTGGTCATATTGAACTGTCGTACAATTCCTGCAGCATAACAGTAATAATAATTCATAACAACGTAATCACGACTCCATAATCACAAACACGTTAGAATCTGTATAACGATTGTTGAAACTACGTGTGTTTATTTTAGAAATGCAACCGTCATTTTTTTGTTTGAGTCTAGTTTATAAATATTACGGGGCTCAAGCCAAACACTGGAAAGGGAGACTGAAATGAACTAAACTGAAACATATTTTGTATGTCCGCGAGCTCTAAAACCTAATCAGGTCCTTTGCAAAATATTGAATTATAACTATTCTTCAGAGCCCTACTGCTTTCAACAACAACACCATAAAATATAACTCAGATAACATTGAGAAATGTAATGTTATCTTAGGATCCCCTTAATTACTCTGTTCATTATAGATACGATAATATTTCCCTAGAACACGTTGAGAGAAAGTTACAAAAATGTACCTACTTAATTCAAGCACCTGAAAAATTCTACATATTTTTTGTAAGTAGTTTGTTTATAAATTAGTCAAAATAATCATTCTTGTCCATTAACATACTTTTATTGAGAATTAATATTCCCATGCAATTAAAATTAACTAACATCATGACGCAATAATTTGTAGATATTGTTTTGCAGTTCTGGTCTTAGATAAGATAGATAAGATAATTGGTCTTGTTCACTGTAATGTGAAAGTATTTCGTTCGTTCCTAAAAACTAGATGGCGCTTATAACATTTTCCAAGGAATTAAAATGTTTCCCTATATTATTTTCATTTTTGAAGACGATTAACGGCCACTTTTTATCTCGGACTAAGCAGGAAATTTAAATACATTGTATTTTTATATACATAAGACCATCAGTAGGTGTAATTCCTAAGGATTAAAATCGCCTTTTTTTTATTTAACTGTCAAGTAGGTATAGACGCCGCGCCGCGTCGCAAAAAATGCCACAATTACATTTCTGATAAAATGGCTCTTCGTTGACTTAATAGTGGCTCAGACGGTATTGTATTTACGTAGGCACTGGACTGTAAGTTTCAAGGTAAACAGAAGCATGAATGTCAAAAATAACCCCGGTGAAGGACGTACCTAGTAGGTACTCGTACCTATCACGTACTTTATTTTACGCCGCTTCTTATCAATGATCTGACATCTCCTGAAACTAGTGGGAGCTTGTTAAGAAATCTTTACGAGAAAAACAGTGATAAAACACCATTACATTTCATAAGTAAGGAAATATTACAGTGCCTAGGTGTCCTGAGTATTAATTACAATTTTAAACAAGGCTATAGAAATAAAAAAATATAGTTTCTTTTTCAACAAAAACACGCTTTGACACTTTATTAACAATAAGCGAACATTATGATACATAACACAGATGTCCAATAGTTATATGGATAGTTGAGTTATTACACTGATATAACTTTAAACTGATTGAAGTAGCTTAGTAGCAGCTTAGAAGTAGTAGTATTGATTGAAGTAGTAAGTATAGTTTTTCGGGCGTGATTCCATAGAATTTCCATTTTTTTTTAGATCATTTTACTGAAGTTAGTGGGATTAATGCGTTTGTAAGTCGGGACAAATTAAATGATAATCATAACTCCATGGATGATAGCAATCGATGTTTCTGATTTATGGAAGATTGCTGGCCGCGCGCAAGCTGGCGACTAGTTCGTCGACGTTCACGTGGGGTGGGACCGGGGCGGCCAGTTCGGCGTACTTGCCTGTGTAGTCAAGCCCACCCTTCTCTTCGTCGTCGGCCTGAAGTCAAGAATAAATTAATAAAAATAAATAATAACTAAGCATTATTAACAGTTAGTTATCCATTTCATACACAATTATACAAATTGCAGACACTTTCCATTTGAATACAAATAAAGAAATGGGTGCAAGTTTTAAAACGTACAGGTTTAGTCCGATTCTGTCTGCACTGTAAGACAATATGCTGCTGACGATGAATCTAGTCTTAGTACTTATAAATCCTGAGTACTTATATAAGGCCTGAGTACTTATAGAAGGCCTGAGTACTTATATAAGGCCTGAGTACTTATGTAACGCCTGAGTACTTATATAAGTCGTGAATACTTATACAAAGCCTGGGTACTTATACAAGGCCTGAGTACTAATATAAGTCCAAAGTACTTATGTAAGGCCTGTGTAATTATATAAGGCCTGATTACTTACATAAGGCCTGAGTACTTATACAAGGCCTGAGTACTTTTATAAGGCCTAAGTTCTTATATGAGGCCTAAGTACTAATATAATATCCAAGTACTAATATAACGCCCAACTACAAATATTTTAGGTTGAAGTACTAATATAATATGGCCCAAGTACAAATATAAGGCCTAGTTACTAATATAAGGCCAGTGTACTAATGCGATATAATACATGACTGGCTGGCGATTTTCAAGAGTTCTTATTAAAAAGAAAATATCATCATGTCCTCACCAGTACTGTATTTATGAGTTAACATTTATAAGTTAATATTTATACATTAATAGTATTTTTATATTTGTATACAACCCAAACTCATGCTCAACTTTGTATCAAAACTCATACAATACTTGTATAGCTCTACCGAGTCACGTATTAAAACTGTATGCGTTCGCTTGGGGAATGAAGAACGGAGCTGACAAGTGGCAAATTGCCGAAAGTCGTCATGCAGCATGTAAATGATTTATTTTATCACGCATAACTCTAGAATCATGTGCTGTGGGCATTTGGAACGTTACAAAAATTTTCCACCTAAACGTAGCGTTAGCTTTAAGCGTCCTCTTGTCCATTCTCTTCCCTAAATTCGGGTTTTTCTATAATATACGAATTTACTATTAAAATGATTCCTGCCTGAATGGTCTTGTCAAGTGAGCCGATATATGATTTCTTTAGCTATATTCTAAATATTCCCTAACTCTGCTTAAAATACCCAATTCAAATAAATTAACATATATGTATAGTACTAACATATATGAAAAATTTCTAAGTAATTGACTAAATCTAGGTTATAAAGGCGAATGAGGGTTCTGCTGACATGATAAATGACATATTGAACTTGTCATACACGAGTATTCTTGCTGCGGACGGCTTGCAGTCTGGTATTATCTTAGGCCAAAAATTAACTTTACTTATGCAACGAAAATCTGTAACCAACCCTGGCACTTGTATCGCGTATTTCACTAGATATTATCACGACAAACATAAGTGAAGCTGAAATATTCTTACAATATTCGCTGACATTTAACATAAGACGAAATCTATGGACGCCTTAAGCGTACGTTAATAATAATGAGGCACTCTTTGGATAACTACATGAAAGATTATGAAATTATGAGAATACTTTCAACATAGAATAAATTTCCTCTTAGCTTCTTTCGTGACCCTTATTGGCTGAATTTGGTCAAAGCAATCCAAGTTAATAGACTGTATTTGTTGGCGTTGACGTAACGAGTACCTATATGTGACTGAAGCTTGGACCGACTAAAAGTGATATATGTATGTACATGATATATGATACACATTTTCTACGTTTCTATTCTAATAAGTCCTAGGTAATTTTAACAGATTTTGTTGCTAGGAATTCCGTTTTCATTTATACAATTTTTTTCTTACATATCCATAATTTACAGTGCCTAATCGGGCAGTATTTTGTGGTATTCCGCCAACCGTAACGCGCAGAAACGACTGTGAGTAATGTAAATTATGTTTCGTCACTTCGTTTAGAAGATTTTTGTGGAATTTCGTTCAATTATTAAATTAACGAAAAATACATTACCATTATCAAGGAGACGAACGCCGCAAACAGACAAAGGAGTAGAAGCCACTTCATGGCTATAATACCACAATGTTATCGTCTGTGAGCTTCACACTTTTATATAGCCGCTTAGTTTCAATCAGCTGATTTAATTTTCACCCCGTGGAAAAAATATTATCACTAATGTGATGTGACTAATCGATTTTGTACAATTCTTCGTTCCCGCACATCAAAAACGTTATTCAGTTACCTATGATCAACGTATTTTCGTATTATTTATGGGTTATGCCTACATAATTATGATATTTTTTTCTATATTTAGCAATCGAACATTTAATATTACAATTTGACACATTACCCCGATGACGTAACTATATACGAGTACCTACGCATGAAAATATATTTATACATAATTATATATTTTCTTATCTGAGCATTTTAATTTAATACGACTTACGTGCGTAATTCATTTCCATATACATACGTCTACCGTGCACATTAACAATATCAACAATTTTAACGGTCTACTGTTAGATGTGGGTCTTTTCGCAGAATGATGAGGGTTAAAAGCATAATCTGGCACGCTAGTCACGCGAGGGTTGGCTGATTTTACACGCTTTAGAGAACATTGTGTCTAATTCTTAAGATATATCCATTTCCTCGCGTTATTTTAAAGACATTTTTGGTATAACTTATATTTACATATCTTACAATGCGCTCGTCCATACAGAAAACGTTGGTCAAAAACTATAGTAATACATAGTTCTAGTTTACGACGTTTCCGTGCCTCTTCCCCTTGAAGCTGACTGGTAGAAAAAATCCAATTCCATCGCACCAACCGGGGTCATGTTAATCGACAGACTCTGTTGAGTTAATTAGTAGGTATACGTAGTACCTAATATCGGTTACAGTATTGAGAAAATCGCCTCTAACACACGGGGATCAGCAACCACGAATACCGAAACACAAACTGTTATAAAAATAATTAGCAGCACTAATTGTAATAACGGCAGAGGCAGAGGAGTAACTTTTAACGAAAAATACAATCAAATCAAAACAAATCGGGCGCTAAACAAATTTGCATCTAGAAGCTTTTCTTATTGCTAGAGCGACTTTTTTTTGCATTTTTATGGTTTGCGATCGTGTTGTATGCGATCTGACTAATAGAACGCTTTGTGCGTTCCCAAAGAAGAAACTATTGATCAAAGAAAATACAAGTTTTCATTTTAAGTAAAAGCAAATATTGACTAAATAGCGTTGCGAATATTTTCCTAATATGTAATTGATTTTCATGCCAAAAAAATGACTTTCCAGATCTACTATGCAGATGATAACAGGTTCGATTCGATTTAAGCAGAAATTCGTGTCGTAAATAACATTTCAGTTCCACGGTGTATGTTATGTTTATGACAATATTAAAACGATACTTAAATATAACTCTCAATTGTACGATTGCTTGCAATGTACGATTATAACACTTTGCAGGCCGTAGAAGAACCAAATGCTTTCTATTCCGTAGCTAATTACGTGACAGTCACGGCGTTTGAAGAGTTAACCGCCATTTTTGTGCTCATCCTCTCTATGGACATTCATTTGAAATTAAGTAACGTAACGTCACGCCTGTAATCTCCGAAGAGGTAGGCAGAGGAATGTAGAACACTCCCACGTTTAACCAGTTTAGTTCATATGAAGTTAAAACGCATTACATCATAAAAAATAATATCAATATTTGAAACCTGAAATACGTCTTATCTGGACATAATTTATATAAAATTATGCAACGATGTTAATGTAAATATCCATGGATGCTGGCGCCGAGGAAGATTTCGAAACCGTCGTGCGTGTAACAAACTGTAAGAATTCAGATATTTAACATTCCGTGCTCTCTGCCTACCCCGTAAGGACCCTGGCGTGATAAAATAATCACAATATTTGAAGTCATAAATATACCTAACTTGGACAACATTTTCAAAAAATCTGTAACAATGAAATCTCCTATCGCATGTGATGCAACAAGTCACTAGCGTTTCCTCGAGGTCTCTTTAATCTTGTAAGTCGTTCATTCGTAGTGGGCTCACGGTTCATTACGGCCGTTTTGGAGGATTATGCGTTTAACACTAAAAGGTATTGCGGACGATAAAAGAAGATTTTTATAGAAATCCTCTGCCTCATTGGTCGTGTCGGTGGCGAGCGCGACTGCCGATCGAAAGGCCCTGGTATCAAATCCCGGGTCGAATACTATTGTATCGTTCTAATTTAAATTTTCTGACAGTGGCTCGAAGACTAGAATCGTGTCCGGTGTACGGCAATAGGCTCACCATCTATTCCAAAGTAGGACAAACGTTACTGATGAAGCGGGGAGTATACTACATTCCTCTGCCTACCTCTCTGGGGATTACAGTCATGGTGTTACGTATGATACGAAACTGTTACGTATGGTACGTAACTGTTACGTATAAAGAATTTTTTGTTAAATCTGTACTCATGATTGTTGATGTCATTGGGACATAAAATGAATAATTATACAGCCTTTACTCTAGTTGTACAGTTTTTTTTTATGTAATTGTAACAACCTATATTTAAAGTCTATAATGCACAAATCTCCAAAAGCATAAAACGTATCAATGGAATAGTGGTACAATTTCCAATTGACCAAAAATTGAGATTATATCAGAATTGCGACGAATGATTTTACCAAAATTCCAAGTGATACAAAATCTCGTGCATTTTATCTAGACGTTGTAACAACTATATAAAAAGAGATCTTTTTTATTTCATCGTAAAAAAATTACTAAAATATTGAATATCCATTTACAGATGCTTATTGACCTGTTAATGAAATGGAATTTACGTTGTAGTAGGAGATTAATGGGAAAGCTGTTAGGAGCACAGTTTGTTAGGTTTTATTGGGTTGTAAACGTTTTATTACACTGTTCTACTGTAGAGGCTAACAGGAAAATTTATGGTGGGGGACGTTCACTATCTGTTCTCTGTGTAGTACGACTCGTATTACGAAAGTACTTACTTGTCAAGATACTGTAAATTATCACAAATAAAAATGATAATGTTAACAAACACGATATAGACGTCAAGTTGAATCAGTCAGTGGGTTTGTATTATTGCGCTACGTACTTTCAGGGATAGAAAATGAAAATTTTGAGAATACGATTTGGCCTGTACACGTCACAGCTAAGTATGAAACAGGTGATGTAGTTAAGTATGAAACATTTAGCAGTAATATTAGAGTTCAAAATCACTGAATGACTATAAAATAAAAAAAAAAAGTAACGCAACATCACGCCTGCAATCCCCAAAGAGGTAAATAGAGAAGTGCAATACGTTCACGTTTCACCAGTTACGTTTACGTCCCTCTATGGAATAGGTGGTGACCCTATTGGTATACAACAGGCA
>DWDV01001917.1:0-12347 GCA_018245615.1 Mimoniades ocyalus | reverse complement strand
TTTCGAAAAAAATGAAAAATGAAGGTGGTACAAACGGGTACAAACGACCGCGAATCAGACCTCTTTGGAAATTTTTCGATTTTCCAAAGTCGGCTGCGGGTCAAATTTTAAAAATTCTGTAACTTTTTTTGGTTTGAGGTACAAACGAAAATTAAAGTGGTACAAACGGGTACAAACGATGTAGAAACTGATCGTACTGTCAAAAAATTTTTGTTCAAAAGTCGGCTGCCAGGTTCACATAGGTCATGATGGTACATAAACGTAACTGGTGAAACGTGGGAGAATGCTACTTTCCTCTGCCTACCTCTTTGGGGGTTACAGGCGTGATGTTACTTTCTATCGATTACTTATCGTGATACGTCGAGGGATTATCGTAATAGTTATCAGCGTAAGAAACATCCATCACGATCTAAATTTGGATATATTCGAATCCCCTTTGCGGGGTAATCGCGTAAGCTCGGCGGTCGCGGGGCGAGGGGTGACCGATCATCAATCTCTATCAAACGTGTTGGGCGAAAAAGCGTTAGAAATATGACCGAGATCGGGAGCACTTGACGTGTCTCCACCATTTGAACCGTCCCATGCATATCCGATCCGAACAGTTGCGTAAGGCATTTTAGATTCCACGTTCTTTCAAAAATGTTTTCCCTAATGATGCTCTTTGACAGAGTCCTGTATATTACTTTGGTGCAAAATGTCATTGAGGTGTGAAATTACATTCTTTTGTAGTTATTACATTGAACATTTATTTGTACCATCTCATCTCATTATAGTAGGATCCAGCTTGGATCCACTATGTTGTGCTTTGTATAAAATTGATCTATTTATTGATACTGCCCCGCAACCAAAAACTTTATTGCAAAACATTTTATTAAATAAAACGAAAACAGTATTAAGTTAAATTCAGTCCACGAGTAGTTGTATCTTATCCCTCTCACAGATCCCAGCTGTCAGGAAGAGATAATGAAGCGTGATATATTCGCATCGTTTCCGGATCCAGCGCTGATTGTTCGCTGCAAATTACATTGTTGTTGAAGCAATTATATAAAACATTAATCTGTATTCAAGATCTCGTTTGCGAATCGTTCCTTAGAAGGGGGAAGCGCTGAGAAAAGGAAAGTTTGACAAAAGTTGTTGCGAACTTGTAAATTTAAATATGGATTTTATCGTCAAAATTATCAACTGTAAAATTATTTTTGTCACTACGAATGTAAACATATGGTATTTTGTAAACTAATACGTTATTTAAAATTTAATTTTAATAATAGCTGCCAATCAATTTCATTAATGCTGGCCTATCAACAATCACGCGGTCGAAATTGTTATGGTAATAAATAGAAAAATAATAATCATAAATCGGCCTATACCAATGAAGTGAACACTGCATAAAATTTTGGATTTCATTAAACGACACGGTGATTACAAAGATCATAGAAAATAAAACTTTTACAGCTTCAATCTTCAGCAGCACCTGCTTGTCCCGTAAACGACTCTTTATCTCTCATTGTATTCCCGACGTTCCTCGGCACTTCGGATGAGACAATTAAATAACTATCTCGGTCCATTTATCTGTTCGAGTTTTGTTTGTTTCTATTAAGGGTAATTAATGCTTTCAACGGGTAAAGGTTAATGAAGCCGGGCTTCGTCGGTTATCAAGCATCTCGAGGTAGGTCGAATCAGAGGACAACGTTTAAATTGGCATGTTCGCCCACGACGTCGTTATCCTGTTCAAATGTTTTGCAGGTCTGATTGGCAGAATGCTTGTTTTGCATATACAAAAGCATTGATAGCTTAGTGATTTAATTTTTAGCCTTTCACTTTAGGGATGCTGAAGGACAAATCCTGATATCCCTCATTTAAAAAATGTTATATGCCTTTTTAAAAGTACAATATCACATGTTGGAACCGTGCAGGAACACATCTTGTGGGAACCTGCACACCTTAAAGGTCTCCTTTATCTTTAACTTTATCTATAAGTTATAACTCTATCTATAGGTTGTCAAGTCCGCCAATACGCATTTGGACAGCGTAATAGCCAATGACCTTAAGCCTCTCATTTTAAGACGAAACCTAAATACAGCACTGAAATAATAAAAAGTGTATATAACGATACTTTCTATATCCTGAGGTCATGTTGCCTTAAAATAATTCTGAGTCACTACTCACTGGCCACTGCCAGTATAAGTTACTAATAAAAAAAAATCTCTTTGATTTTATTATTGGAATTAATTATTCAAATTACTAGTTTCGTTCTTAATTTTTTTTTTTCAATTTAATTTCTTGTATTTCACGACTTGTTATAGTACTTTAAAATTTATGGTAAGATCTCCTATTACGTTTTGCGCATCTTTTGTTTAGTCATCCAACAAATCGTGATTGAGTTCCGTAATAAATACTGCGCGTAGATCTCCACTCGCACCTCGTCCAATATCGCGAGGAATTTCCCAATTGGCGCTCCCTTATCGACGTTCCCGATGACACCTATGTATCTTTGTCTCACCAAATCGCCTCCGAAATCCGTCGACGAAAATCAGTCACGGCCGTAACTGCATTCTTCAAGCGACAGCTAATTTGGCCCCCTATTTTCATGTAACTCGAGCATCTATCAAGGCAACTCAAATTCACCGACCACATCGCTATCGAAAGATGCAATGAATGATAACGAGCCTAATAAATACGGAGTCCGCTACTCGAATGGCCGTAATTAATTTAATGGATTTAGACAAAGAAATATGTACAATAAGATAGTGAGATAGATGTCGGCGCGGCACTGTTTCGACCATTAGCAGATGTTGTAAGGCGGTAGATATTTAGTTGCGCGGTGGTAACGTGATCGGGTCGCCGACCGCTTATTTTTCCTCTATTTACTCGTAACCACTAACGAAGGAGCGTCCGGGAATTTCTAACAAGCTGAGAGGTTAAAGTTTCTCACTTAATATCAACTTTGTGTTCTGCATTTATTTGCTTCGTGGCACATCACTAAAGGAACCTTCTATTTAGCCAGTTTTTAAATACATAGAGGGCTATGTACATATAGCCTTTCATGAATATTATCTTTTGACGCCTATAAGAGAACTTGTAAAATAATCTTAATTACGAAAGTAATAATGTAATTTTACATTGCTGATATTTAGAGCAACAAATAATAATAATATCTTGGGACGACATCCTCACATACGATCATTTATTTAGAAGGTAGGCATCCAGAGAGCTTATGGTAATCAATCAATTAATCAATCAGCTGATAAGTTACATAATACATAATGTATATACATGTATTTGTACACTCAAACAAATACTTCTATTTACACCCAGACACCGGACACATTCTTGAACTTATACACAAATATTTATTCTGGGAATCGAACCGTCCTCCAGCGGTTAGGTTCACTAATCATTAGACGATTATCACAATAATATATTTAAAAAAAATTGTGTCCATTATTTATGTACCTACAAATACATTACTTAATATGTAGGTATAGTACTGTGACGTACTTAATATTGGATATTCATTTTCCCGAATAATGTTAACTGTGTCAAAAAATCCATTCAACCGCTTATAATTGTGTTTTAATTTTGTTATCCATATAACAGCATATTGTTTTGTTGGACAATTCGTTAACATTACTGCCCATAAAAAGACGCTATTGGTACAAGGTAGCGTCCGCAGGGTTCATATCTCGAATCGCAACGACATAAATTAGTGTAGGTCGCGTGACGTACCGACTTGGACAACGTCGTGTCCTTATCGCGCCAGGAAACTACCCGACCGGGCAGTTGTACCGACCGCAAAAAACCACCTCTATAGTCATTTACAAAAAGGCTATTATTCCTCATCAAGACGCACTCGAGTCTATTAATAGAAACTTGATTTCAACCTTATGCACATACGCTTATAGTGTATTTCTAGGGCTACAGGTTTTGAAGAGGCCGTAACAAGTAAGGCAACATTGCCAGTATGTCGACGCAAATAAAGCTGACAGTCCTTTAACGAAGCAGACGTCGACGTTACAATACTAATAAAGATAGTAAGAAGTATTGTGAACTCTACGTATCTAGAGTTAAAATTGAAAATGATTCAACTCAGTGCAAGGGTAGTAAATGAAGGTTCGCATTTAGCGGTCGTCGTGGTAGTGATATGGGTGGACTTCCTTTGTCTAGTAATCTTATCAGCGTGGCAAGCGGCTGGCGCTACTTGACATGATACATTGTTCACGTATAGATTTACGTTAAGTCCTATGGCTTATTTGTCTACAAATATTATTGGATTAAATAAGCAGATGTTTCTAAAAGGCCTAGAACTTTTACGTCGCCGTTAAGATCATGATTTAGTAATTAATGACCCTATCGTATGTGACTTGTATTTTTAATACTTTAAGAACGATGGGACAATATATACAATTCTAAAAAGATTTCTAGAGTTTATTGTTAGTATGCACATAGACATGTAGGCAACTAGGAAATAAAGTGATGGTATCTCTGTGCGCGTATATTTATAATGAAAGTTTGTACATGATAATAAGGCTATTAATCTTAAAGCGCGATATATTAACAAAACTATTTACATAGATACTAATTGTAAGGTAAAATAAATTTAGTCATATTCAGATTTTGAAACAAACTTAGCAATCTGTGTTAAATGAACAAAGGACATTAATTTTCGTGTTAAAATAAGAAAGTAAAAACAAAATCTTGCAAACAACTAGATCCACTGAAGTCATCATCATCATCAGTCTATTCTTTTACAAATTAGTATCATCCAATATATTTAATATTGTACACAAACTGTTGTATAAAAATCGTGCATGCAAATAGTGCAAAGTATTGCACGACTTTATATTGCAACTTAATGCTTGGCATAGGTACACAATAAAAATATTTCTGAATAATTGAATTGATCAATGATAGAACCCGGCCTTATAATCTTCGATCCCTAAGCAGTCCCGTCAAATCTATTACAATCGGAAACTTTGAATACTCCTTATAGGACTATAGAAAAGTTCCCGATAATGAATTTGTTCGAAGACTCAATTGTTCCAGGATGAATGGGTACTAATTAAAACGAAGTCACGATGACGCCGGACTAAGTTCCCGATTGTTTCCCAACTATAAATCGTGGTGCTGCTCTCATATAAATATTGTACGGAGTTCCCCGCGTAACTTTGGTGCTAAATTTAAAATCGAAATTGGTGAACGACTTCCGGGAATGTATGACTCGATTGTTCCGCGCGTAACTATTTCTAGTTTGAACATAATTTGATAACAACATAAATCTACCCGAATTATTATTTCGTACTCGCAATGAGATCGCTTTTTTTACGTTTTTATTTTATATAGCCGATAAAACAAATCACATGGGGTTGAGATTGTAGACTCGTGTTCACTAACATGTTCTTGTTCTCAGATTGTCTAAATGTATCCAGTTACCGGTTCGGCGACGGGGATGAGTGCGCTCTCTCATTCATCAACGTCTCGAGTTATGAAACAAGTTAAAAGAAATACATATGTGTTTGACATCTCGAATCAAAGTCTCGTAAATAAACGGTCCTTTTCATCGTGTGAACCTGAGGGAACGCTAATGATACAAATAAAACCGAACGCGTCCACTTCAATTAGCCAGGGATTCAGCATAAAAAAAACAACATTTCCACACCTTGAGGGGATATCGCACTGATAAATCCAACCTTTTCTGATACAACTACCAGAAACCTAGAAAAATAAAAAATGAACGTACTGGAACATGAGTAGCAGAATCCACATAATTGTTATACAGTTTTATGCCTAGCGAAGATAGGTCAGATGTACGAGCTATGTTTTTGTCGCGTGAACAAGGACATCGTGAACAACGGAGGAGAAAGGCGGGTGGCAATTTTCGTAAAACGTAGAAAAAAGTGGGTTTGCCTGCGACAAATCCCAAGACGGCATTCAAAATCGCGTTCCCTTTTAAAGTTGAGACGATTCGGTTAACGAGTGTCGAATTTTCGGGCACCAGGGCCCCTTCCAGGAGACGAAGTGTCCCCGAGAGGTGGCTCGGTAATTACCCGCCATTACAGACAAAAGACACGATTCGTGTGATTACCATAATTCTCACTCCCTGAGACGAGATATAAATGGGCAGCATTTTGTAGTAGGACGGCGAGTGACATGTGTATTAATGACTATACTTGTCCTCCTAAATTAGGCGAGGGAGCCGGTGATTCAGTTTTTCATTGGCGGCAACTAGGCGGGACGGATCGACGGCCGGTATTTTCGCTTCCGTCCCACTCCACGGCTCTCAAAATAAATTGCCGTGTTTAAAGCTCTGCTTACGGACCGTTTAATATACGCTAATGAAATATTAACGAATTTGTTACCAAAGTTAATCGATGTGTCCCTTTTGCTTTAAGTTTTCAAGTTAACGTCAAGTAAGTTTACAGCAAATAGGCTCTATGTAAACCCGAGTGTTATGTAAGGCAGTAATAATATTTCACGTCCCCATCCCCATAGTCATATAGTTAACAAAAATTCGACTTTATTATCCATTAGCACATGTAAGTATAAGTATAGTGAGTATTACTTGTGTCTATTCAATTCGAAACTGGTCATACGCGCCTTGATATTTATCATAATATATGTATGGGTAACTGTATATCGTATAATATTATATTGTTTCCCACGAATTTTATTTACTGAACACACGTAGAGCTTTTTTGTATCGGAAACATTGTATATATTATAAATAAATACTTTATACATACATTTATGGTATAAAGGTTATACATATATACTGATTTGTTTTTTGTTTAAACGCGCCATCTCACTAAAAATCTGCGCTGCGATTCCTTGATCGCTCATGCTTGGTGAGGTTCCCTTTTACATCTTATTGCACATATGTAGTTGTGCCTTGGATTATAGTTCTTGTTGTGTATTGTATCATTTGGTTTTTTTTTTACTTTGTAGCATATGTTATATATGTTAAACATTATTATGTTAAACAAGTATGTGAATAAACTTATTATCTTTCCTTTTTCTAATTTCCATAACTATCTGTCGGATTAAAAAATTTTTTTGTTATATGATAGCTATATACAAAGCAATGCTATTGACTATCTTAAATGACAACTGTTAGCTACCCTTATATATTGATATTTCTAAAGTAAGTCAGAAGCAAAGGCGCTACCCAAATGCGTAATTTGCTTGCGCAGACAATGTTTAGTAATATGTAGGAAAATACAGTGTACTACAAAAACATTGTTTCTAAGTAGATCTACAAAACTATCTACTGACAGCAATGCCACATACTTATCTGTTATAAAAAAGCCACGATAACGCACAAATTTATGATTCACGAGTATTATTCTAAGCATGGCATATTAATCCTAACAAAAAGGACAAATTAATGTAAATTGAACTATGCCCTTTGATGTAAAATCATCTTTTTTCTCTTATGAGGAATTTAGGTAGATTTCACGCAGCTTAAGACTATCCGCTTTGTTTCAAGAATGCGGTAGTAAATTCAATGTCTAATTACTACAGACCGAAAGGGGCGCTTCAAAGAGATGAAATGAAAACCGCGCTTTCTTTTAGCGAGACGCGAGAGTGCGATTACTGAAAAAAAACAACACAAAAACCCTTTTAAAATTAATTGAGTTTTCTTGCGGCTACATCGACCGCTACAATAAATTAATTAACGCTTGAAGGAATCCTTAAAATTTGTCGAGGATCAAAAGTTGGTTGGCGGTCGGGTGGGGTGGCAGGAGGCAGGAGATAATACTTCGATTTTCCATTAAGTTATATTAGCGATGGGAGAGGCCTCCGCCGCG
Source organism: Mimoniades ocyalus (assembly GCA_018245615.1). Taxonomy (NCBI): domain Eukaryota; kingdom Metazoa; phylum Arthropoda; class Insecta; order Lepidoptera; family Hesperiidae; genus Mimoniades; species Mimoniades ocyalus. The sequence goes on along the minus strand of DWDV01001917.1, from coordinate 4,542 downwards.
CCCCGCCGTTCAAGCGATGGCTCCCGATCTAATATATTTCCTTTATTAACTAACTGCCGAAACACGCGATCTTTGATCCATTTCCATAGCCGCTACTCCGCTGTTTGTTTACAGACTATCAGCGGAGCCCTAATTGAATTACGACGTGCAAAATTCATCCTATTAATTAATTATTTCAAAGTACCTACTGCTTTAGAAAATTTTGTTCGCTTGGTAATCTGCCACCTACTATCACAAAACGTTTTAATCATAAAGAAGCGTGGTTGATTGTAGTATCTAAAACTTTTCTAAGTAAGCGTCTTCCTTGTCAATCCACCTATGTTTTATGTGTATTTAAACTACTATCTTTAAATCCTATAAGGCTTCAATGAATGTAAATTAATTATACATTCCGTTACATGATGTAAAATGAAATAAAAACACAATAAATATAATAATCAGAAATAAAAACAAAATAGAAACAAAAATAAAAACCTAGTTGTATAGAGCAGTTGGACAAATTTCTTTTTATATTATCTGTCATCATCATCATCATCATCAGCCCATTGCAGTCCTTTCCATGTCCAATTTTTTTATATAATATTATTAGGATCATATTTTTTTTTATCTTGTATTGCTGACGCTGAAAAATTCGGGTCGGTACTTAATTCTTCAAATTAAACTACAACAAGAAAACAAAAACAAGTCTTAAGCTATTATATATAGTAAAATACGTAATATATAACGCGAATAAATGTATATTTCATATCATACACATTATATTTTCTTAGGCTTTTTATTATCTTCGTTATATAGTAAAATTACCGCAAGGTTGTAAAGTATGTATACGGCAGGGTAACACCCAAATGCAAAAATTCAGAGTTCGAGTCCACTACTACAAATTTCTACTAGAAAATGAATGATCGAAAAATCAAATAGTACCCAGCCGGGGATTTGAACCTAGTACGTCTCGATCTGCAGTCGCGCTTGCTACGAGGACGACCATGCACTAGTTTCGCGACCAACAAAGCAGTATGGTAATTCTGTAAGTCAAATTAAAAAAAAAACTTGTTTTTATGTGAAATACCCTTGCTCTGCAGGTTAACGGCTGAAGTACGCTCGCCGCTCTTATTTTTATCGCATAAATTTCAATACTGTGGTACGTTCTGAAGTTATAACAAAAAAAAAACAGTGATATCCACTTAGTTAACGATTTATTTGTCGGTCTATTCGAAACGGACCACAGGATGGATTGAAATGCAATTTGACGTTGAATAATATTATATGGTATATGTAAGCAGCTCCTCAATCTCTTTTAACTGAACATTTTGTAACTGAACTTACGTATTTCGAACCTACTATTAGTGGTAATTAGTCGTAATCGAATAACACTTTAATGTTGACAATCGTTGACATACTTACCTAAAGGTCTAGATTAGCGAATTGGAATATACCGGTTGAAATATTTGGCAAGAGTTCGTTATATTAATGTTTGTTAACTCTATAATTATTAAGGAACTATGAATACCCAGAGTCTATCTAGTTATAATGCTTTCCTTATTCTCTTCAGGTTGTCTGCTCGAAGGCTCCCGGCCTCCGCCCGATGTGCCACCGCGGAATCCGACCATGTCTCGCCTGAACGGCCGCATCACTGGCAATCCCGCCGATCTGTCCGACTTTGAACCTTCGTGCCTCGTACGCACGCCTTCTGGAAATTTTTATGTGCCCTCGGGTAAGTGAAAATTTACCTTTGAATAAATGTTTTAATTAAAAATTGGGAAATCATTGCAAACTAAAAACTACTAAAAACAAAAATGTTAACCAGACCATTCCAACAATGCAATTAAAAAGTCGTTTATGGAATCATTTATGAAAACTAATACAAAATTGAGACGGTTATATATGAGAATACTATTATACTTAAACAGGTAGTCACATTACATTCGGATTAAAAAACATTTTTTTTAATTAAGTATTTTGTATTTTTTTTACTTTTGATTGTACTGACAAAAAAAAATGCTCATCACAATTTATTTTCAGGGGACATCCAAAAGAATCCGTCTATGGACTACAAGTCAAATTCGTCGTGTAGTAGTCCCGGAAAACAAGAGAAGAGCACATTAGAAAGGATGGATCGAAATGACCGCCACCCAGCATTCGGCGCTTCGGTGCCTGTCCTCCCAGTTAGAAACAACCTTCGTGCAACACATTTTCCTCCAACAGCCTCCCGCTTCCACTTCAGAAAGGGCTTCTCGTCTAGGTGCTCTTGGAAGTGCACCGCAATAGTGTTCATAATGCTGTTTGTTCTACTTTTAGCCATCGCCTCTTACATGTCAGGTATTTCATTACGAATTTAACTTCAAATATTTGTTGCTTGGATATCTATATTTATAGTCTATAAAGGTTAGATTATGTAACGGAGATAAAATTATGAGCTTTAGTTGATCTTTATTTGACATTTCAATATTTGTATGTTCATTTATTTGCATATTTGTTTACAGCGTCTTATTTTACTGATAACTGGTCATATCAGAACAAGCCATGTACAGTAATAGTTGGCGAATCCTCTGATAAGTTTGCCGCGTCAAAACCTACAACAATCGAATCAAGTAATAAATCTTTAATAAGCAGACCGCACCAGAGCTCGACATCCTCCGGCTCAGGTAATGGGGAAAGTCACTCGCGCCATCGTAGAAGTGTAGATGAGCATGCTTCCTCTGTAATACCTTCTGTTTCTTCTATGAATTCTTCCGCTACTGTAGATATGCATGAGTTAATCACTACACCTTCTTTGACCACTGTTAGCTTAGTGCATGGTGTGTCATCGACTTCGACTTCGAACGAGGCTTATAATGACCCAGGAGAAGGATATGATAAGGCTTCTATATCCAGCAATGTGGGTAACGTAACAGCTAACACTGGTGTTCTAACCAATACAACCACGCTTGCTGTACCGTCCAATAACAATGAGATGACTACTGACGCAAACAAAATGATTCAAGACATTCTTACAAGTAAATCAATAACCAATACCGTAAACAATGCAAACATGGAAATACGTCTGGATCAACCACCTGAAATTTTAACAACTAAAATAAACCGTAAGCTTGAAAAAAGCGATATCGCATATAATCCTGAAGATATGCAAGGCGATGCATTTCCCTCGATCTATTCGTATGGTGTACAAAAGCTTCAGTATCTAAAATTACTAACAAGGTTAAACGAAGTTAACGAAGAACTACATATTTATTCAAATGAATCCATCGAATTGGAAAATAGCCCAGAAAGGTATCTCTACAATAAAGACAGCACGGAGCGTAATGTCGAAACTACAACCCCTCCAAAATTTACTACAAAACTGCCTGCTATTGCCACAGATGTGTCTCTAACAAATAAAGTAATTACAGCTGAAACTTTTAATCATTTTACCACACATAAACCTGTCCTTGAAACGGAACATTTTGTACCAGTATCGCAACTATCACCGAGTGTTACTAATACTAATTACGTTGTAAATAATTTGACGGAAACGACAGAGGCAAAGATTTTAACCGACGTGCCCTCTACTGTCTATAGTGCTAAAGAATCAAAATCTCCAGATATAACATTTAACGCCAAACATGTTTTGATTAACCTTACAATCTCATCAGACGATGCGGAAAACTCTTCTTATAAACCCTTATATTCATTAACAGTAACCGTTCCTACCGTCGGAGATTCTAATGAAATACCCTCTGTTAAAATTACCCCAATGGATTCTGAGCCAACCGTGCCCACTAATTTTAATAAACCAATGACTACTGATGGCATTCATAAGGAGCAAAAAACACAAGACACAAATTGGGGTGGCAGTTGTGAATGTTCTTGTCCAGTATGTGACAGAAGCAATTCTTCTGAATTCTTTTATGATGACTATCCCGATAAAACGGCATTAAACAATGTTGGTGACGCTGAATCGACTGATAAATATGAGACATCTGAGAGTACCACAAATGACTATACGTCTACTGAGAGCGGTAAAATTACGACAGAGGATTATTATGTAAGCACAAATGAAGAAAAAGAAAAAGAACTTTTAGTAACAACAGAAGTGACTGATTTAACAACAAATGATGCAACCACCGAAACTGGAACAAATTCAACTATGGATGCTTCTAAATGTGTATGTCCGAAATTAAAACCTCCACCGATCCTTATTTTGGAAGGTGAGGTCTCTGGATTACCATTCTTATAACTTACTAATCATCACCGAACTTCATTTATAAAAGGATGCAGCATAAAATATGAAAAAAAAAACTAATATACTAACAGGCATGTGAAATAATAGGTGATATTAATTGAAATACGGGAAGATATAGTTTATATAATCATTTGCATGTGCTTCGTAGTATACATTCTACACACTGATTATGTAGAGCTATTTTAGGTTGCAAAACTTTTAATATAATTTTTTTTCTCACTAGATCTGTTTATAACATTCATCCACATTATCGCACGGTGAAAGCAAGTAAACGTTTTTTTGTATTTACACATTGAATAATTTTACTAAAAATACCACATCTT
>DWDV01001916.1:0-12351 GCA_018245615.1 Mimoniades ocyalus | reverse complement strand
AACGTAACCGGTGAAACGTGGGAGTGTTCTGCATTCCTCTGCCTACCTCTTCGGGGATGACAGGCGTGATGTTACGTAATTACGTACGTAAGATAAAGTATTAAATTAAACCACAGCGTTATATAAAAAGTGTTTTTGATATATTCGCATGGAAGCTCAGCATAACGACAATAAAGTCTTTTATTATTAAACACTTTCACAAGAAATATATCTCCAAAATACAAAACGAGAAGTGTAAATAAATTTTACAAATTTATCGACTAGAGTCCATGGGTGACAGCTTTTGCTGACCCCAAACGTAGGACGTGTGCACGTAGGTATATATATATATATATGTAATTCAAAATTAACTAAGTAAGTTATTCATAATTAAAGTTAAAGAGTGTGAGCTCAGAAATATTCTATTGAACAATATTCCAAAAGGATGGTACATTATTTTTTCCCATACATACATTAAAGTATTGAAAAAGCCCATAAACACGGTACAGCAAGTTGTAAGTCACTCTCATTATATCCAGATTCCACTGATTGCTGGGTCCTCGAGCGATCACGGACGACCTGATAAGCGTCGAACGCACGTACCGGAACGTAATTATTTTTTAAATTTATCATTTCAGTATGGAAAAAATATTCAAATTGTTGCATAAAAAGCATACTACGAGTATCTCAATAACACCCGGCCGTCGTTATATGTATTTACTTTGATTCACAGCTAACAAATATCAGACTCTACCAACACAGAAGAGACGCACAGAAGAATTTTTTTCATTACTGATGGTAACAACAATGAATGCTTTCAATATCAAGTGTATTCAATAAAATGTGTTTTTTTTAAACATTATATAGATTATACTCCCTATAGATCTATAAATCTATACCTAGACTATAGATCTCTCCCGCGATCTCACACCGAAATAACATAAATACGTGAATTTAGCCTACACAAAATTGAATAATATTACGTAACATCACGCCTGTAATATCCGAAGAGGCAAGCACGACTGCCAACCCTGGTCCCCGGGTACAAATTCTGGGTAGATAATTACTGGGTCTGTTTAACTTAGATTTTCTAATGGTGGTTGAATATGCGCACGGTGTATGGCAATAGACTCACCATCTATTCCAGCGGGACAGCCTTCTTCTTCGGATATTATAGGCGTGATTTTACGTGTCACGTTAACCAATACGTGTTATGATTCCAACATTAAATAGATCAATATTTTTAACTGAGATTAGGCGCGGATGAAACAGCATTATCAATACTATCTTCAAGCTTATGGTGAAATGCATCGTAAAAACGACCGGTCATGACATTCTGCCAACAACAAAGAATAAAACCTATATATATGGCAATGAACACACTGCCATTTAGTAGTAGGATGAAGTCTACACCTGACAACCTCTGCTCGATTTCCACTCTCTTCAAATAAAAAAGAAATACAAGCGATTATGGGTAAATACATTTGTGTAGGGCAATAAGTCAGATAATAAGTACGTCAGATACTGATTCATGGGTGAGTCAGAAGTGCCCGAAGCGCACGTACGTGTATGACATTGATGAATGTAGAGAAGTCAAGAGTCAGCTCTGCTCTGCCTACCTCGTAAGGGAACTGGCGCGGTGATATAATGGTAACTTATATACATAATTAACTGATGTAATATAACTGCCTCGTTGGTCGTGTTGGTTGCAAGTGCGACTGCCGATCGGGAGGTCCTGGGTTCAATTTCCGCGTCGAGCACTACTAAATAGTTCAAATTTAGATTTTCTAGTAGTGGCTCGGAGTCTGGATATGTGCCCAGTGTATGACAATAGGCTCACCACCTAATACATAGTGGGACGTAAACGCAACTGGTGAAACGTAGGAGTGATCATTCCTCTGCCTACCTCTTCGGAGATTACAATCGTGATGTTACATTTTATATAACTTTATTAAAATAATTTGTGATTAGATATATCAGTTATTTAACTTCAATAGAGATACTTATTTATCGTTATATTAATATCACGATGATGGAGATGTCCCGAGATATTATTACAATGTATAGCACAATCACAATTTGTAACATCATAACTACAAACGGTAAAAAACGGAAAAATGTTCTAATTTATAAGTATTAATAAGAATTTATATTAATTTAATAAATTTTTTATTAATATTAAATTAATTTTTTAATTAATATTTTATTCAATTTCTTCTTTCTTTTTAGTGTCTTTTATTTCTTGTGAATAAAGTTCAAAATTTTCAATATCGAAAGCAATCAAAAACAAGTACCTATAAAAAATTGAAAATGTTTAACAACACGCCTACGAATGCATAGCGCAGAACACATACAATAAATGCCCACATATTTTATAACCTTACATTATAGTAATCTCACATCAGTTCTCTGCTATGGATAGCGATCATTAAAATCGCATTTCATCGCGTGAAGCAACATCTTGTTATTTGAAACAGGTATTGGGCCATATCAAGTGATCTATGATTTATTATTGCAACAGATTTAGAGGAAATCTAATTATGTATGTTAACGCCTACAAAACAACTTTATATATTTGAAATACAGCTATTAAGAACTAGCTACAGCAAACTTAAAAGAATATAAAAAACAAACTTATTTATACTTAATCCAAAATGTCATTATTCATGCACGACACACGGTATTCATGACATTTTTATGACATTAATCGCTGGAAGGTGTAAAACATAAAGATGTTATGTTTAATAGCTTACAAATAAATAATACGATAGCATTTCATCTTAATTCTTTATTATTTAAAAAGAAGTGCGGACAATATATTCGTAAGATGCCACAACTGGCTGCCTACTACGGACGTCCAGGGGCGCTCGCGGCTTCCATTTCTCTTTTTATCTCCTTTCGTATATAATTAATGCACTGTCTCTGTAACTGCCTCAGCAAATAATAACCAGATATGAACACAACACCTACAATCACCAATAACACAATAATATCCATTATCGTCAACTTTTCCATGATCTCGTCGTGCGCGTGTCCGCTGCCTTGGCCGTCCATTTTGAAACTATTTTCGCGAGACATCTAATCAACCATCATTGCAGTAATTAATCGTTTTCATACATTCATTTAATCCTACGTCGCAAAATTGAAGAACATACGCGAAGCGATGTTTACAATATATGACGTCTTAGTATTCACAATAATTCGATTCAACGTAATTTTTACGAATCATGTAAATGGTATTATGATTGTGCATTATTTTTGTCGATCGCTGTTAAAATTACGAACTAGTGGCTGGTCCTGTTTGCTATGGTTAACGGATATGTTTTAATAAAATTGTAGCTCGAAGGGCAGCAATTTAAATATTCCAGTTGAGACTTGTAATATATATGTACGTCGCCTCGCGTCTCATACTAGATATGTAGTGCTATAGTTTTTCCTTCGTCGTCTTTGCTGACATACGCGTAGGCAGCGACTAAAGTGACAAAGTAATCACACTGGAAGAATTATATTAAAACAAGCTGTAAATATATTGCATTTTTATTTAATGCGATTCCAGCACCGTCATTGCAATTATAAAGGACTTGTTATTGAGCCTACAACGTCAGCTCCCCGATCTGTCGATAGCTACCTGATGAGCTATCTACCTGATCTATAAATACACACCACTACATAGTATAGTCATGAATAAAAATAATAATAATAATGCAGTCGTTTATTATAAGTCGTCGTGTGTATGTGTTTAATATAATACACTCATTTATTTACTATTAACATTACATTAACTTACGGATCCCTAAATTGAAAATATTTTAGTGTCCCCTTATCCGGTCATGTATATTGTAAACGGTCATTAAATGCTATAAACATTAAAATACTAGTAAGCTATATCAAAAAAAAGGTCAATTTCGTTAAAAAACTCAATAAGACGAAAACCTTTCCGTTTTCCCTATTTTAACAACAATAAATGTTTATCGTAGTAATATTTATTGTACATACAAGAATTACAGCTTTGCATGTAGAAAATAGCTTATTTCAACTTGTACACTCAACATGAAACTGGAAACAATAACTTAAATTGACAGCGCGAAGTGGCGTCCGTAATAAAAGAATGAAGTTTTTTGTCGCGAAATTACCCACGTTTATTGAGCGTGAGATAAATGAAAAAAAAAATGGTATTATTTATGCACATATTACATTATACCGATGTATTGGCTACCAAACGAAAACCAGTTTGTAGTTTGAGTGTGCTGGCCACTTTGGTCAGCATATCGAGAATGCGGTGAGAAAAAAAAAGAGAGTCGGCCGGACCGCGCGACTCCCGCCGAACGCCGAACGCAAAACAAAAGCCTTTGTTAGTTTCCACGTATCCCGCGCCGAGTGTAGGGTTACGGAATTCTATAACTAATCGAAACGCTTATTGTTTTGCGATTTCTGATTAATAAGTTAATCACAGACGGAGCTATAATATACAGTATTCCATAGCATATTATGATATACACAGCATCAATGTGGTATTTCGCCAAAGACATAGCCGGTTGCTATACGTCGCTTGGAATAAGGAATGAGCCTAAGCAGGCATGAGTCTAGAGTCCGTATTTCAGCATTCACGCTTGTTATCACAAGACCAACTAGTCAATCAATCCTTATGAAAGATTACAATATGATTTCTATAGTAACGCTCTAGTGACCGTACACGTAGCTAAAATACATACATATATCTTTCTTACGTTGTCAAAATATGTAAACACATACCTATAGCAAAACATATCTCGATATAGCAAGACATTATTGCGCAGTGGTTACCGCAAAGATATATATTATAACGTAGATACTGTTTGCTGTAGATTTGCTGTATAATATATGCTATATTATAGTATAGTATATTAATATATATTATCGCTCCACCTGTGACGACCTCAATCCTCCCCGTCTGCTCCCAGGCGCTTGCGATTTGCGATCGCTTGATTAATAAGAAAACAACTGAACACCGCATTTTTGATATTTTGCTCCAATACCAATCGTGTATTCAGAGTCCGAGCGATGTTAGTTCGACAAGAAATTGCAGTTGTGATGATTCAATTAAACTTCGAAATTATTGTACTGTACCTACACACAATATTAATATACCGGTTTGCGTGGATGAAGATATGATGAACGTAAAAGAATCATGTCTAGTACGTCAGGGTAGAGATATATGGTACTGCACCTCTCTACCGACCCCGTAAAAGACTTGGCGTTACGATATAATTACAATCAACATTAACACAAGCTGTACATACATGTCTTCTGTCATTTAATATCCATACGAAGCTTTATATAACTCTAAGCGCTTTTAGTACATATAAAAATAGAATGTTTACCGTATATGTGCTGTTTTACATAGAGAAGATTCTTCTTTACTGATAACACAATGACGTACATGTCGAGACGACATGTCATACTTCATGTCAAGTTACTCAATGTTGCTACACGTGTACATATGCCTTATATGTGCCGGCATATAACATCAGATCAACGTGTTTTGATTGTATCAACAGCGGAAACTGAGTATTAGTTTGGAACTCATTAAATCATAATACCCTGGTACTTGAAGGTTGGAATGTATTTCGTAAAACATAAACTGGTCTAATAAACACACCACATCCGAATTATGATGTCTTGGTGCCTCTTATATAGACTGACATGAACAAGACATGTAGGAGGAAAAACTTCAAACGTAACAGGTAAAAAAGAGTATTGATTTAGTTCAGGCATGTCAAATACTTTTACGTACAAAGGATATATTTCATTGCGGTCATGTTTAACAATGTCATCATCATCGACCTATTGCAGCCCACTGCTGGACATAGGGCTCCCCTGAGTGGTTATGCTCTTGACAATATGTAACGGTGAATAATTAATAATACAATAATAATATCTTGGAACATTTTTTTTACACCCAGACACAGAACAAATACTTGTGTTCATCATACAAATATTTGTTCTGGGTGGGAATCAAACACATGACCCCCGGCGCAACAGTCAGGTTCACTAACCACTGCACCAACGGGCCATATATTCTTATAAATAATCATATTCTTATAAATGATTATTAGCGTGCAGTTAAATGGTGTAACTTCAATTCATCAGCTATTTATCTTAGTCCACTTCTGTCTTCGGCTTGCCGCAACTTCTGCCCGTAGCTTTCTGCAGATGGTCCTCACACCTAGCCGGGGGGTGGTTATAAAAACATAATAATAATTGTGTTATAAATGTCATACTCTTGTTAAAATAACTAAGCTGCGTCACACGTGGGAAATTTGTCATAATTACTCATAATTAACTCATGTCATAATTTGTCATAATTAATCATAAAGGTTTATTTATTCGAGGTGAATAACAAAAGCGAACGGGAATCACAAGGGACCACTACATTACCTGTAATCACCGAAGAAGTAGGCAGAGGAGTGTTGTTCACTACCAGGTTTATCAATTAAGTTCACGCCCCACTATGGAATAGGTGGTGAGTCTATTGCCATATAACGGATACACATCCAGATTCCGAGGCACTTCCAGAAAATGTAAGCTAGAAAAATCCAAGAGTGCCCGACCCAAGATTTGAACCCAGGCTTTCTTGATCGGCAGTCGCGCTTTTCAGAAACACGACCTACGAGGCAGTCTGTACAAGAGAATATAATATAAAGTGATTTTTAATTCTTTTATCGTTCCACTGTTGGAACATGGGTCTCCTTTTCAGAATGAGAGGGTTAAGGCCATAGACTGCCACGCTGGCCAAGTGCGGGTTGGCAGACATGGCAGACGCCTTAGAGAACAATTTCTTTTAAGAACTCTATGATAGGCACGATATTACAACGTCTCAATTTACGTCTCACACTCACATGCTGAGAGAATACTCGTGTTCCAACAGTGGAACGACAAAAGGGTCGAAGAAACATAGCTAATTAAATGGCAACGTCACAGTGAGATCACAGATCAAATTAGAGCATACAAATGGGTTGCACTGTTGGCTAGATCATAACCAGTTAGCTCATTGATCGGTATCGCTGTAACGGTGAGCGCCAGCTGCGCGCCGCTGACCCGCGATAACCCGCGCGGCGCCAGCGTCCTCTTCAAATCATCTACATCTCATCTGTTGACAGTCGATTTGTCTTGAAGTACGTATCACGCCTGCGTTGCCCCGAAGGGATAGGCATAGGAGTGTAGAGCTCACATTTTCCTATTTTCACTAAGGCGTAATTCTATTCAAGCAATGATTTTACTAGCGTGGTGCTACTAAGTTCTACTGGTACTAAGTTCCACTGTTAGACAGTATCGGCTAACAGTGGAACCATGACTGGGTTGACGATGATGGTGATGTCGATGATGATGATGATGATGATGATGATGGTGGTGGTGGTGATAGTGGTGATGGTGATTATGGTGGGGATGGTGGTGTTGATGATTATGATGGAATTAAGTGCCGCCGATTAAACCATGTAGCATCGATTGTAATGAAATTGCTATTAACTTTTCCGACTTTCCGAGCGGACGTGTCACCTAAGGTTGCAGTTCTAATGTTTAATTGAGTATCATTATTATATTGTAACACCAAAGCCCTAAGAGATTTGAAGAGAATTTTTTAAGGAACTCTTATTAAATAATGAAAAAATATTTTCCGTTGTTTCAAAACCTTCAGTAAACGAGTTGGTAAAAATAAATCTACTAATATCTACCTCTTTCCAACAATATGCGTATTCGATTTAGAATTTCATTTCCAACCTGTTCCAACCAAGGGATATACCTATAATTAGTAATGCCATTAGGGACTAATGATTCTCGCAAGTGCAAGCCTCCCAACGGCGCCTGGCTCGCGTAACCCCGGATATGCGGTAGAAATTAATTTGATTTCACTGTTAACAACATGGCCATCAGATTACTTATCAATGGGGATATTTATTTAATTATTTTCGTGTACTTTGAAGTGAGGTGTGCAAGGGCGTATTTAATGCCTAATGGCTTTCTCTCCCAGTCACAAATGAAAATAAGCTGATCATTCTTTACTTTGAATATGTACCCGCATTTTATGATACGGTTTGATTTCATATCATAATTAGTATGCACGTGAAAAATTTACGTTACAACACGGCTGTAATCCCCGAAGAGGTAGGCAGAGGAATGTAGTACACTCCCACGTTTCAACGGTTACGTTTACGAGTACGTCCCACTATGAAATAGGTGGAGAGCCTATTGCCATATACCGGGCACAAATCCAACCACCGAGCCACTATTACAAGATTTACACAAATCTCTTCACCCTCATGGGGCAGGCACTGAGCATCGATTGTCAAATATCTATCCTTACACATCTGTCGCGATTCTTCTACAATCATCATTCGCTTTATACATGCACACTGGTTTCAGAAACTTCTGACTAGAATAGAAAGTTTAAGTTAGAAAAACAATGTATTTTTTTTGTTTAAATCAATATATTTTTAAAATATTTTATGTAAAAGTTTTAGTTTTTTTCATTTCTCTTTTATATAAAAATTTAAATATGCCAAATTTGTCATCGTCCACGCGCGCAATAATACATAAAAAAGACGGTACAAAGATTTCTCTTCACGTATTAATATGTAGATTACGTCATTGCGAAACCTTAGCCATTCATTTGTTTATCCATCAATGCGTCGCAATAGATGTTATTGACCTTACTGCGCACCTCCTCCAAGTTCCTACTTTAGCAAGTCACTGTTCTATTAACAATGGGGATTCTTCCACGTACTGTGACTAAAAGATGAGGTAATCGCTGCTGGGATTGTAACACCACATCAGTCCATGTCCGCAAAGAAAAAATTATCATTTTGGATTAAAGTATATTGTGTATAGTTTCTTGTAGAATATATTAGATTGTGTAGTAACTTAATCGTTAGTGAATTCTCACTGGTAGTGATTCTCACCGGGTACATGGGCGTGTGCGTTTGTTCTCTGCTTGGGTGCAAATTTAAAAAAAAAGTTACGGCAGCATACATTAGTTTATCAACAGTTTGGTTACACACATAGACTCCCTTCAAGTCTATTTAGGGGTCAGATGATCATGGTTGGAAATGGCCCCAAAATATTATTAGTATTGACAAAAAAAATCGCCTCATCTATTTTTACACCTAACAGCCGCATCTAAACGCAAGTGTAGAATATAATCAAGTGTCAGAATCCTAAACATTAAGAAATGATATTTTTCACAGTCAACAGCCAGTCTGTGAGCAAGTTCGAGTCCACTTGTTCCAGCAGCCGGGCTCAGACGGCTGACCCGCGATAACCCGCCCGGCGCCACTAACTCTCCATTCATCTATCGTATTGCGCCACAACAGCTGTTTGAGTTGCGGAGCGATTATTTTTAATTGGTCACTTTATCGCTCCCGACAGTAATTGTTCGCTCTCTGTATTGTCGTTCGTACGTGTTCGTATTTTGTTATACTGTAACCCTGTTTCGAAATTAGAATTGTCGTCATTTTGAAGTGCCTCGAATCTATACTTGGAATTAATGTAATTACAAAAGTTTGTAATTATGTTTTTATACACTCTTTTCTTATTATATAAATTCCCAGAAAAGATAAGACCATTTTATAAACATGAAATATAAAAACATTCAAAATATGTCTGATAACGTTGTGTCGCGTTTTGCAATTGCTGGCTAGGTATACCTAAATATGTACATAAGTATGTATATTAGATATTTTAAATATTTTTCTACCTTTACGTCTTTCATCATTTTGTACCTTTTGAAGTTACATTTTCGATCTACCAGATTTAGATTCAAACCAAACTAATGAACACATTTTAGGAGTTCGAGAGTGGTACGTCATAAACAGTAGAGGAATGTCGAAACCCGCTTATGTACAGTGGAATGTGAGATGAAGAATTAGGCTTATTAAACATATATATAATTGAAGAATCTTAGAATTACGGCTGTGAAGAATTATAGAGGAATTATAGTCATAGAAGTTAATCTCATTTAATCATAGAAGTTAATATCTCAAATTATTTTTAAAATATGTGATTTGTGATAAACGTACAATTGTGATCATACATAAATAAAAATAAAATATTGCATTCGAATAAATCAATATTTTCATATAATTATTAGGTACTTCAAATTTCGTGTATTTACACAAGTAAACATTTTTATCACATCACACACTGACCTTACCTATATTGCTTATCGCGAAACAGTGTTCGATTTTCAAACACCACTTAAGGCTATATCACATAAGACCGTACCCTCACATAACTCATTGCCGTGATTTAACCAAGCAACCACAAACCATGAGTCATTCTAATAAATTGTTGTGTGAGATTCCAACGCACATTCAAATTTATTGCCACGCTCAATAATTTCAGTTATGTTAGCACGGCAGCTGCAAGATGGATACAAGATACATCCCCACCTACGCCATGGTGTCGCGCTGGATGTAAATCTCAATGGCCGACGCCGGTTGCCCAACGCGCTCCGTGTCAATCCATTGATAGAGCTAGTAGATAACGGCATCGAACTAGTTGGTTTTTATTAATGAAATTTTAACCTGAGACGAGGTTCATTAAGAAACTTACAATGAATGCGGCTTATGTAACATTAAAATTGATTTATTTAGTCTTGTCTCGGACGCAACCTTCAAATTAACGTGTCGGTTACGTGATTCCGGTATTACGATAGTAGAATGTGTGTTATAGGAGAACCAAAGAATTGGTAATTATTGATAGCTCATGGATATCCTAGTCCTTTATATGAGATCAGATAAAAACTGGAGTTATAGTGATATAGTTTTTTTTATTCTATCGAAATTCTAAAAATAATAAAACAAAAAAGGACCAAATTATAACCTTAGTTAAATATTTAAACCGTTCCGTCTATATAGAACCTATAAAATATTTCAAGCAACTATGTCCTTCTAGAAGGTCTATCTTACAAATATGTAATATACATAGCTTGTCTTACGCAAAGTGCACGTATAAGCTGTTAATACTAGCCGTGTGTCTATTGAATACGCCGTTCTATCCAGCTAATGGCGGTGTCGGTTGGTGACAATGGTCTCATTGGTAATAGCGATCGGTATAAAGTATGAAGCAAGGAGCGGTAGGTGCGCGACAAGTGTCGAGTTGCGTACCGCGTCGCGGCTCGTCTCGCGGCTCGAGTTGCCGGCGCCGGCGCATTCACGACCAACAGGGTTGCCAGTGTTCAAAGGCGTTAATTACATTGTTTTTAGCTATGTATTATACTATACGTTTTGAATTGAAAACAAACGTATTATAATAGCTATATATTATAATACGTTTGTTTTCAATTCAACGTCACATTGAGATATTTGGCACTTGCTGTTTTCTGTCTACCCCGTAACGACCTTGGCCTGATAAATAAAATCGAAAAATAACTTTTCAAAGTGTGCATGTAATAAAAAAAAAACGCAATTTTGTAATTTATGTACGTCACAGCTGGTGGTGACTTTTTAAGCTTCAGTTCGCTAAAAATGTTTTATGTTATATTTTTCACAATATATCTCATAAAACTTCAGTAGCTCTTGTAAGTTGTAATGTAAGAAAGTTCCTTACATAAATAAAATACCTACTCGAAGACTAAAATAAGTTATTTATGAAAAGCAAAACAAATGTTACACTCATAAACATATATATAAAAAAAAAATATTTTTGACAACCCTAGACGATTATACTGACGCACGCGCATGTACCTACGGAATAAAATTTACATCAAATGTAAAACGATACGTATGGCTAGTGCTCCTACACGCTTAGGATTCTGAATTTCTCAGAACCCCATTTCAGTTCAGGAACCTGTTCTAGAAGCGGTGTCCACCTACTGCATTTTAATGGCACCGGATGGAAAACATAGGTTATTGCTGCTTTGAAATTGTAATACATATCTCTTTTTTACAGATCGTCAACCTACTAACATATTGTTTTGCTGGCACTGGTTTAACAGACACACACATTGTCAAATATCATACTACACTCATATTCACATTCTAGAATTTTCCATTTTCCATAAAGAAATATTCCGATATTGTTTCGATGTAAAGATGATTCATATTACAAAAATATCTAAATACTAATATCAGATACACAAACAAATACGAAAACGTACAAAACGACTATTATTACTATATCATTACGCCTGGTAGCTCACGGTGTTGGCAGAGAACACCAAGTGCCAAACATTTATAATAAAAAACAATTCAATAATAAATGTCAGTGTATGATTATGTATGTGCATCATTTAATGATGGCGTAAGATAACTATCATCAGTAATAATAATACGTAACATCACGCCTGTAATCCTCGAAGAGGTAGGCAGAGGAATGTATGTAGTACACTCCCACGAT
>DWDV01001915.1:0-12352 GCA_018245615.1 Mimoniades ocyalus | reverse complement strand
CGACCCGGGAATCGAACCCGGGACCTCCCGATCGGCAGTCGCACTTGCAACAAACACGACCAACGAGGCAGTAATGTTAGTAATGTTCTCATAGAAATGCCTTGTATAGTTTTATTTGAGAATAAAGCTCTTTAAATCTTTACCTTAAACCTTATATTTACTCGTTTTCCTCATCCTACGCGGTTCTGAGTATCGATGATAGATAATGCACCGTTACAAAAACAAAACCGTGCGATGTCGCAAAACTATGATATTCGTATTGCCTTTTAAACTTACTTTTCAACTCGCTGGCTTTGCCGATGGATCTTCTTCGCGGTGACGTCTCTCTGTCTCTGGCGACAAGAAAACTTAGATTAAAACCCGTGAACAACTTAGCGCACGGAACTTTTGAAAGTAACTAATGATGAGCTATGTGGAACTTATGTTTACAAAGTTTCGTTTCCTTCCACGACACGTTCAGATTCTATGTAGAGGGGTAATTTCTGATTATACATAACATGAACTTTGAAAATAGTGACTTTTAGGTAATAATTGTATGCAAGTTGCAGATTAAGAATTTTGAAGTAAAATGGTAAAAAGGTAAGCTTCGAGAACAATATTCTTCCGATGATATTGAGATTTACATAATTGATTGCAAATTATGAAAGTCATAGTATAATTTTCGTGGCATGTTATGTTTTGTTTTGCCAACACAAAATGATACAATATTGTTCAGTATATAGACTGTAACATACTGATATTAAAATAAACGTAAAATAACGCCTGTAATCTCCGAAGAGGTTGGCAGAGGTGTATAGTACACTTCTACGTTTCATCAAGTACATTTACGACCCACAACGAAATAGGTGAGATTATTGCCACTGAAATATTAAATAAAAAATTTAGTTAGAAAATTCCAATAGTCCCCGATCCGGGATTTGAATCCAGGACCTTTGGATAGACAGTGGCGCTGGCCACAAACACGACATATGAGGCAGTCAATATATGTATGTACATATATTCAGAAAATATATGGTAATACAGACTACTTCTTGAATAGAGACAGAGATTGGATAGAGATGATGAATTACGTTCGTGATCTCATGAAATGATAATATTATAGACGCTACTGACAGTTGCGTAAAAGCCAGGACTGATAGATGTGGCATACCTCGGTAAACATCAAGTCCAGCACTGGGAAAAGAACGACCATTGATGTCATCGAAAGTCAACATCAAATATTATTCAATTCAAAACACGAACGCCAGGACGCAGAACCGATTGTTTAGTCAAGTTGGTTGCATTACGAAATTTGAATTCCTTCGAGCATCACTGTGAAGTATTACCTACTCGATCCCGAAGGAGAACGGATGTTAATTAATACGGCTCTAACTGAAGCACTTGTATTGCACTTACGCCACGTGTGTGTACTTAGCTTGTGTAATATCGTATAACCATGCTAATGGAAAATTGACATGCTAATTATATACATTTTATTCCCAGTGGTGTTAGCTATGAATACAAAATATATGCCTATATGACCTATTCAATTACAGTCATAATAACGACAGGAGGTAGTCATCCATAACACTGGCTATCATGTATTAGCCGATGTTGTTTTTTTATATGTATAACGTAATATCCTGTAATCCTAGAAAAGGTAGACAGACAAGTGTATTATACTTCGATTTTTCACCAGTTACGCTAATGTCCTATTATGGAATAGGCGATGAGTCAAGTGCCATACACCGGACACATATCCAGAGTCCGAACCACTACTAGAATATCTAAGTTAGGGAGATCCAATAGTGCCCGACCCGGGATTTGAATGCAGGGCCTCTTGATCGGCAGTCGCACTTGCAACCAACACGACCAACGAAACACTCATACTTACTAAACGTTTAATAATAAGTAGTTATATCGTAGGATTTAGTTCGATTACCGCTATCTTGGTGTGCGTATGTGGCCAACATCGAATATCATACAGTTCACGCATAAAAATCAAGTCGACATCAAATACTGGGCTGCTATTATCAACGTAAGTATTATGTTCAACACAAGTGATTTAACTTGTGCTACGGGAATGAGCGCTCACTTAGTCAGATTTAAACATGAAGTACTTATACAAATACTGTAAAAAAAATTTTTTTCTATTTGCTTAATGAGTGTTTGTGGGTATCCATAGATATCCGAATTTGATAGAGTAGTAAAGAAAAAAAAAAGAAAAACAAAGAAAAAAACATCACTATTATAAGCCAAAGATGATAGCATGTAGACATAAAATAAATACTAACTTTATTACTGATACTAGGTACTGCGTGTACACCTGTTATGAAATTGTAGGATACTTATGGTTCATTTTATAGTGTGTAGATATTATTACGTTCTTTACGGACATACATGCGTAGCCACAGTAATATTTACAAACATATATATGTATGTTCAATTAGTACTTTTATAAATTTCTTTTCAATAAATTAGTACTCAACCAGCACTCCTTCGATTTGGTTTTATATCAAAACTATTTTTCTTTTATAAACTGTTACACTAAACATATTGCTTTTAAAATTTTATGTGTAAGTAAACGAACTGCAGTAAAATGTTTACAACCATATATGTATTATAACCGTATGTTGTTAAGGTAAATGTATTACAAAAAATTTATTACAACCATATCTAGTAAAGGACGTCGCACTGGCAGGCAGTCATAATCGGCCATTTTTAAACCTAAGTATAAAACTTCTTATACCTAATAGATCCACGTGAAAAATACGTCTCAGCAAAAGTACGAGATCCGTACAAATAACTTTAATTTGCAAACATCTATATATAATTGTTTGTACGCATATAATTTTTATTTATCTGCTAACACATTTAACCATATCATTCACAAGCATTAGTTATTTAAGCATTAGTTTATTCAATAATTAATTATATGAAAAAAAACTTTTATTTTACATCTTACTAACTATGGATAATTATATTAAGTTAATACGATTTATTAAAAGTGCTTACTCATTTAAGCCGAGCCTCAGTACAGGACCAGCTGACCTCAGCATAGCGTGAGCTTCAGCGTTGCTCATTCCCTTGGTGCTCTGGCCATTGATCGACGAGATGACGTCACCCTCCCGGATCCCGCTCAAGGACGCCTTCCTCCCCGGATTCACCTGAAAGCGAGTATCATGAGTGTTTACCAGCTTATACGGATTTATGGCCAATAAACAAACACGTGTCTGCTAAACGAATTCCTCGCCGCATGGATTAGATGTATAGTCTGGTGTTATTTATAGTATTAATAGGTTCGAGGTAACTCTACTCCCGCTATATATTTTTTTATGTAGTCTATAAACTACTTATTATGTTTGTAGGAATAAGCAATGAAATATATTTTTTCACAAAATCATATTGTTATAACAATTAATGTAACATCGGTATTATTTACAGTATGTAAATAATTAAGTATATTTATATGAAAACGGAAACGAACTAGTCGACTGACTTTATACGCGAATATAAAATTCAGTATAATAACAACAAATATGACAATTTGTGCATTAATAACGATATTTAAATTCTTAAACAAGAGTTACATATATTTTATATTTCTATCACATACTGCAATGGCTACTCAGATCAACAGCGGAACTTTTTAACGGCCCTAAGAATGTGTTTCGGATATCTTACGCTCAATAAATCACACACATACAAATAAATCATACAATAGCTTCCAGAAATAGTGTTTTGTTAAAGCGGCATACAATATCCGTTAACCGGCCGACCTTTGGAATACAAACGACCAAATGTTTTCAGGAAATGGAACTAGTCTATAGCACACATGTTTTTCATAACAACGTGAAATAGTTCGCGGGTACTTAATGGCCACCCTTCTTATTTTCCCCCTCCGCGATATCGGGCCCCCTTTGTAGTATTACAGCATAACATACGTCACGATAACTTGAGAGGGGATTAAAAGAGCCTACTTTAAAAGTTAATGTTAAAAGTTAATGTTAGTTTGACTTTATTTGACTTTGAGTTGCAGCGATCTGTAAGATTCAATATCACTCGCAGTACCGGAGAACAAAAATATCGCGAGCAGACCTGCAACCAGTAGTGTTCAGCACATGTCCCTTAGAGCGAGTCATGACCTGTGGAGTGGGCAAACTTTGCAGAGTATGGCTTTACCCCTCAGATTCTAAGAACAGCCTCTGTTTATGAGTAGAACAATCAAAGGAGTAATATTGATGATGGTGAAGGTCAACTGAGGTATAAATACGAGAAAATATATTTTATAATAAATGTAACCGATTACTTATCTTAGCTTTATAATTACAAAAATCTAAATATAATCAGTCAAAATCTACTTATTTAACATCTATTCAAATAACAATCGTACCGTGTATTGTTAATTGAGATATAGACTTCGATATACCAGCGTGTCTCGCCTATATTCGAATATTTTATACAGTACCTGAGGGTATTTGCTACCCAACTTTCACAAACTTTATACGCCACGCTTGCAAGCCGCCTCGCTTACCTACCGTTACTTACTACAAGTCTGGAAACGTAGATAACAGAGAAACACCTTTTGTTATACTCGGAAGTACTAAAGCCCACTTTTTATCATTAGCAAATTGTAGAAAAAAAAACTTTTAAATATTATATACCTAATTATGCATTGCTTTCTTTGTAAATTGTTTCATTGTAAATGTCCTTTTCATCAGCGATTGTTGTACTGAGTTTAGATGTTATTTTATAGTATGTAACATCACGCCTGTCATCCTCGAAGAGGTAGGCACAGGAATGTAGAACACTGCCACGTTTCATCAGTTACGTTTACGTCCCTCTATGGAATAGGTGGTGAGCCTATTGCCATACACCGGGCACATATCCAGACTCCGAACCAGTACTAGAAAATCTAAATTAGAAAATTTAGTAGTGCCCGACCCGGGAGTCGAACCCAGGACCTCCCGTTTGGCAATCGCACTTGCAACCAACACGACCAACGAGGCAGTACGAGGCAGTATAAATTAAATAATGTTTCATAAAAGCATTTGTACTCAAACATTAAACGTACTGAAGGGACATTTACAGCGGAGATTAAAGAACCGTCGCTGATGTAGGGCGAACGCGTATAGTAAATTTACATGGCTATTAAACATCGATGAAAACCGTGTCGAGATTTATCTAGATTTGACTAACTTTAATATTAACTAGCGTATAAATGTAAAATTGCGTTTGTTTTATTGTCTACTAGCTGTATCCGCCGCGACTTCGTCGGCGTGGAATTCTACAATTCTAAAATGTATATTATGTAAATTATGTATTAAACATTATATCTTTTTTTGATACGTTGAGATCAACTAAAAATACATTTTACGAAATTCTACCTCCAAAGGGGATTGAAAATCTCTCCCTCTCCCTCTCCGACCTCAACGTATCAAAAAATATATTAATTTCTGACACATATTTTTGGCTCGTTGGTCGTGTTAGTTGCAAGTGCGACTGGCGAACGGGAGGTCCTGGGTTTGATTCCCGGGTCGGGCACTACTAAATTTTACTATTTTAAATTTTCTAGAGTGTCCCGGAGTCTGGATATGTGCCCTGTGTATGGCAATAGACGTAAACGTAACTGGTGAAACGTGGGAGTGTTCTACATTCCTCTGCCTACCACTTCGGGGATTGCAGTCGTGATGTTACGTTATGTTACGCTACGGTTTTTAGAAACTATTTATATATCTGAATATCAAAATATCATATATATTAAATAAAAGAGCTAATTACAAGCCTGCAACCAGTCTCCAGTCTCGGTTTCTGTACTAACATACCGATAGTTCTCGAAACAGACCGGTAGCGACATCTGTGGCAAGCGTGAAGCAGTCACTAGCCGTGAACTAGGTCGTACAGCAGCACTAAATACCGATACAACGAAAGCCTAGCACTATCTGACCTTAATCTTTTATCTGACATCGACCTCCAGTGCAAGCTGAAGTTATTGAATTTACTCGTACGCATAAGCAAGCAGCAACAATCAAGAATATCCTTAGCGGCTTTGCCAGTCTTGCACTGCCACTGACGTTGACGACCCGTTGAGCTCAATCTTTTTGAGGCACTTTATCCACCAAATTGTTCGAGATCATTACCGGCTTAAGACAACAGAATAATGATAAAATATCGGGACAATTCACACACTGCCGTCTGAACCCAAGCTACACAAAAATGTTCCAAATTCATGGATATATATGTATATATTTTTAAGTTCAGTCACAGCAATAATACTCGTGCTCGCCAAACAAATATTTATTCTTCATTGGAATCGAATTCGCAACGCTCGGCTCAGCTATTTGTGCTAAGTAGCCTACAGACCATCAAGTAAATGACGAAAGATTTCGTTCAGTATCTATAACATCAGCAGAGTTCGGTGTCCCGCAAACAATTATGCTTCGTTCAAGATTTCTGTTCAGTTCCGACTTTCTCCGTTCAATAATAGCGGCCCTTAGCGACACTGCCTAAGTGTGAAATGATAAGTGCGAACCGCGGCAGATCTAGGTTGCCTGCTAAATACTTATCCAGGAGTTATGTGCGTCCGCGAGCTGCTATTATCTGTCCTTAATCTTCAGCTCAGCGTAATGTCGAACCATTAGGTTTCCGTTACTAAATGATAGCTGAATATTTTTTTCTAATGGCTCAATTTTATACCCGCTCAGAATAAGATACGAGTTGCAGGAGATAACGCTCATTTAACGGGAAAGTCGAACTCATGAGTTCTGATACGGTGGTCCATTGAATATAATGGAGTTTAATAGCAATTGCCACTTTCAATCTATGACAGATAACTAGTACAGATCAATTGAACTTGTTTTGTTTAAACTATAATGTTGATTGGCGCATTATAATGTTGATCGAACTCTCATTATGCTGTGAACATTGAGATTATAATTTAATAACCTATATAAATGTCAAGTGGCTAATGAGTCTGACAGCTGAGTCCAACGCCATCTATGTTTTAATAAAAAAACGTTAGCACAAGACGCCATGTCTAGTATTGGATAACTTCCTACAAACACAAATAATTAAGCACACGGGTCTATAACGTTATACATTTTGTAACGTGATAAAACCCCATAAAACTTACCATAGAAAATTATAAGACTCACTTAAGTAGAAGGATACCATTAATTTTCTATAAGCACATCGCCAGTCCGCAGTTTCTACACCCGAGGGCAGCACTAAAGGTCTGTAGGACGCCGGAACTAGGGCGAAAGCTTGATAGATTATTAATAATATAGCCTACCATTTCTTAGGCTGTTTCCGTACGATGATCGGACGGTTTATAAGACAGCCAATCGAATAGTCAATTTACAATATCAAACACTTAGATTTCTCTAGCGATAGCATAATGACGTCACTGTATTTTAGAAATAAAAGCTTTCGAAAAGACATACGAGTATGTAATTTTAATTTTGAATATTTCTGACTCACTAACTGGTTTGCTGGTCAAATGGTTGCAAGCGCGACTCCTGAGCGAGATTCTGGGTTCGACTTCCGGGTTGCGTACTATTGAGTTTTTCTAACATGTAATTGCTAATTCCATGTAACGAGCTGCTCGGCGTCTGGCTTTGTTCCCGGTGTTTGACAATGGGCTCAACTTCTATTCTATGATGATACGTATAAAGTATGTAACTGGTGAAATAAGGGAGTGTGCCTACTAGACTCAGATACGGTCAGAGACGGGAGACACAATCGTGGTGTTCTCACCGTGCTTCGGAGTGCATGTCTGAAGCTGATATCGCTTATATCGCTTTGTGATAATCGGTGTATCTCATCGGAAGCTTTAAGGCGGAATAAAAGCATTCGACACATGCGTTAGCTGCTAATCGTCAAAAGAGCAGCGTGACATATTATGCTCCAGACCGCACGCAGTCGCGGGATAGGCACGTTACCAGTAGTAGAATGTAAACAGAATATCGGCCAAAATGACTTTTTATTTATATAATAATAATAATAATCTTTATTTTCATTAACCAAAAGAAATTACAAACAAGTGGCTAGAGTCTTCTTGTAAGCATTATAATATATAAATAAAAAGTTTTCATAAAGCTTTATCATTTGTATTTGAACTATTTACAAAAATACGAATTATTTACAATAATACGAAACACCCCATCTTTTCTCTAAAGGAACTACTTTAAACTTCTCTTATTAAACTATGTACAATGTACACGTCTTGCTCATAGTAGTATATAGGTAACAGACAAGATACTATTTAATTTAATAATAGTCAATTATCAACTTAGTTAAACATTTCCAATTCGCCGCATATAATTTTAATCATCTAATTGCAGTTCAAAGTTATGGCATTGAAAGGGCAAAGGAAAGGCAAGCCACCTAGTTATCTGAGCGAACCCGGGGCGGAGACTAGTATAGCATCATTTTAACACAGTTTGAACGGGTAGCAATTATCTTCTCCCATAATACCAGCACCTCTCGGTCACAGCGCCTATTATACGCAGTCTAGCTGAAGCGAATTGAACGTTATACTAATCGTCGTATAGGTCGCATTGGAGTAACATGTGAAGAATGCGGTAACAGTTCGGATCAACGATGTTCAAGTAAATTCAATAAGGCAACAGGTGTCCTAATATTTAATAAACGTTGCCAAGGTATTACATAATCACATTTATCCGACTCATATTCTTGACTCAATTATTCGAGAACAGTCGTACTGTGGTTACAATGCCGAAAAGGTAATCATTAACAGCATCCCTTTCATAGTTCAACTGTTTGACACACGTCTACTATCAATACGCCAAGGCTTAAAGCCGTAGGAAAAACTAAATATATATTAAACTTTAAGATTCTTAAGGTGATTATCAATTTGTTACACAAATTAAATACGTTTTTTTCTTCATTTAATGAGCGATGATATATGTACTTTTAACAGTAGGTAATTATATTTTTACATATTATTATGGTAATTATATTTTTACATATTATTATGGTAATTATATTTTTACATATTATTACAACTAGTGATACGTAAGATTGTAATGCACTCCTCTGCATACTTCCTAGGAGATTACAATCGTGATATTACATACATACTTTTTACATACGAATACAAAATACTATATAAAAATCTTCATTTTGCTCAATTGCAATTAAACCGCGAAGGATAACTTATAAAAGTTTCATCGCTTCATCGTATATAAACGAAGAACTATTCATTTATAATCAGACGTTCGGTTCGCGTTGTTCAGTCTGTGTATAAAACGAAGCGAGCAAACATACCGATTTAATTGGTCGGTTGTAAATCAAAAGGCTTTCGGTTTTCAATTAAACATCCAAATAGGCGCAAGGTATTAATCATTAGAGCCAATAGATTGACCTACACTCCGTACCACCTACAGATGTTGTACTAGGATGTAGGAGCTGAATGTACTAGATGTAATATGAAAATATAGAAATATCTTGCGACATCTTCACACAGGGGCATCTGAACCCAAAGCACGCACACTGGTACTAAACTACCTATATACTCGTATGTAGGGACATATGAATGTAAACTTCTACAAGTATTTTTTTATGTTGTTACTGAGACTTAAAAGAAATGTTTGTGGTCAGCGTTTGTCTCGAGTGAAAAATCGAACCCACAACCCCCGACTTAACAGTGGTCTTCACTGAACCAACCAAGCAGAACCGTTTAGATGCTAGATCATGGACAAAAGCTTAAATCATACATAATTTCTTTAAGAATCGTAATATTGTATTTTCTAAAGATTTTCGCAGCGATTTAACTCAATTGGCAGGTACTTAACGACACTTTCTTCTCATAAAACGTAATTTATAAGGAAGCACACGCCAGGATATAAACTAATTTCCTGGAGAGGGAGGCTGAATTTTGTAACACCGCATTACCATTGCTAAACATCAAATAACAATACAGCTTAGTTTCATCCAACCACGCTCTGTGCTTACCATTCACAACATTTCCTTGACACTTCTAGCGATTTTGTATCCGCGTTGTATTCACTCGATATTAATTTAATAAACGCATTGAACGCCGTCGGCCCTACAGATATAACGGATTTACGATTTTCCAGTAACTTTCAAATGTATGAATATTATGAAGCACTAACTTCGCTTAGAAAATCCGAGGCGAAATTAATTGAAAGGAATAATAATATGGAAAACATTATAAAGCCATAAACCTGCCTAACACAGTGTATCGTTGCAGCCATCTGTTCACGCCTGTTGTCCGTTCAGGGATAGACAGGGCATACACCATGGGAATATAATATTAATTATTTACAAATAATAAATTGCCTGAGAGTCTTTTATTTTTTGACCCATTTATCGAACCTTTTATGGGTTGTCGTACTCCAGTAAAATCCACATTAGTTGTTTATTTTAATACAGTTAAGTAGACGCTTTTTAGAAAAAAAAAAATTAAAGCTTCCTTCAAAGCGGATAGTTCAAGGCCACCAATGTGTTATTTCCGTGCGAAATCTTATAGCCCAAATATTAAAAAGTTAAAGTACAGAGTTTTTCTATAATGACGTAGAACATGAAATCCCTACATATAAATTTAAATTTCAATGTTTGTCCGTGATTTAGAACTAAGAATGTTATTATAAATCACGCTACAAACTGGTGGGTTGACACTTGAATTTAAGACAAAAATACTTCAATTTAAACAGACGTTTAAACTAATATTCATTGTGTGGCCTGTCCGAAATTAACCATGGGACCGGCATAGTGCCCAGTGTGTCAATTAATATACTACTATACTATATGTACATGTACTGCCTCGTTTGTCGTGTTGGTTGCAAGTGCGACTGCCGAACGGGAGGTCCTGGGTTTGATTCCCGGGTCGAGCACTACTAAATTTTCTAATTGAGATTTTCTAGTACTGGCTCGGAGTCTGCATATGTGCCAATGTATAGCAATAGGCTCACCACCTATTCCATAGTGGGACGTAAACGTTACTGGTGAAATGTGGGAGTGTTCTACATTCCTCTGCCTACCTCTTCGGGGACGACAGGCGTGATGTTACGTTACTATTAATTTCATTGATTGTAAATATTTCGTAAAATAGTACGACTAATTTATGTAAAATGTTTATGATTGCGTAAATTTTTCGTTAACATTAACCACGCTCTTTCATATCTGATTACTTTATGTTCGAGTTTTCTTAAGCAAACTGAACGTTCACCACGTGATAAAAATACTATCTTTGCACTCTAATATTCCCTGCAAGTGACGTCACCCGCGCTTGGACAGCGTATTTGTGAGGCTTCTTATCCGTAGTCGGCTTAAGTAATACTTGAAATACATGTAAAACTGTCCCGTACGTGTTTTATTAACGTCGTCTTGAAAAATTCTTTTACACAATCGCTAAGCATAGCTTCGGATATTATCTCTCGTACTATGACTGTCTTAGATGTATTTCAACGTAATAACATCAATTTAAAATAACAAGTTTTATATAATTTAAGTTACAGTTTAACGCATAGATAGAGCGATTTGATGTTTTTATTTACATGTTGTATCGAATACGATATCGCAGGGGATACTCGTAGATATAAGCATTATTGCTCTAAACGGCACAGCTATTTATCGCAAGAACAACAGTCTTGTCATATTATCAATGTAAAAAATGTATCACAATTCGTAGATAAGGAAAGTGTGACATTTGTCAGAATCTGTCAGTCAGTTGACTGCCTCGTAGGTGTAGTGGTTGGAAGCGCGACTACTGATCGGGAGGTCCTGGGTTTTAATCACGGGTCGAGTACCATTGGATTTTTCTAAGATTTACTAGTAGTGGTTCGGAGTCTGGATCTGTCATCGGTGTATGGCAATAGGCTCACCGCCTGTACCATAGTGCGGCGTAAGCGTAATTAGTGAAACGTAGAGCTTTACTACATCACTCTGGTTACCTCTTGGGGGATTACATGTGTATGTATGTGGATATTAAATATTCAGACATTTCTTACTAACAACCCAAACGTTTTCAATTAAAGATTCCAAAAAGATTTACGAACGGCACACGTTCTGATGTAATATTCCTTTTACAGACACGTGTCAGAATTTATAATCATTGATCAGTCTATCGCACATCTGGCAAGTTGCCAAATACTCTTCGGGATATATTTATTGGGTATTGCATTTTTTATTGCATTTTTTTTTAATAATATCTAGGGACATCACACACGGCCATCTGATCCCAAAGTAAGTGTCAAGAGAACTTGTGGTATGGTAATCAGATGGCTGATAAACTACATATATACATATAAATGTATACTTAAATAGATTTTTTTTATTTTTCACACCCAGACACAGAACAAATACTTGTGCTCATCACACAAATATTTAT
>DWDV01001914.1:0-12352 GCA_018245615.1 Mimoniades ocyalus | reverse complement strand
ACCGGGCACATATCCAGACTCCGAGCCACTACTAGAAAATCTAAATTAGAAAATTTAGTAGTGCCCGACCCAGGAATTGAACTCAGGACCTCCCGTTCGGCAGTCGCACTTGCAACCAACACGACCAACGAGGCAGTCAATATTAGAAGAAATATATAGAAAAATATTAGAGTTCTCCGTAATGTTTTCTTAGTTGTTTCAAGTTTGTCAACCCGACTTAACCTCCTCCTCGAGATCCTTGTCCGACCGTTCAGTGATATAACGATTGACAAATTTAATTACTATAACGAATTAAGGCAAGTGTAATTAAAGCCACCTGTTTCCACACCTCACTCCTCACTCCCCACTCCGCAAACCTCTTCCCCGCGGTCCATAATTCAATTTTATTAGGTCCGCAATAAACGCGCGATTCCTCACCGCTCCAAAGTAAACAGTGAGTCCAACACCCCGCGCGGCCCGACTCGCAGAAATAAACGCTAGCTTTGAATAAAACACAATACAAAACGCGACGTAACCACCACCGTGTTGAATATTTTGACTTAAATACTCGTGAAAAATTAGCACTATATCAGCTTGACAGACTATGGCCATTGCCCTCTTATTCTAAACAAGGAGACCCGAGATCCAATGGAACGCTTACAGATTTGATGATAAATGGAATTCTTTTAATGTAGTTCGATAACTCTATCGTAAGTATTTTCGTATTTTGTATAATTATCATTCAAAGAGAATTAGACTTCAGAGGCACTTCAATAATACGGCGGTATTTTAAAGGTCAAATTGTTCTAACGTGTCTCCAAGGGTGTCAAACGTAAGTGTCAAAGTTCAACAACTTCCTTTCCACACTATGATACTTGTTCTTCGATAAGAGAATGAGTGAATTATGAAAGATAACTATATATGTTAGGTCGGTAAAGATTGAGACATTTGTCACTCGGTGCTCTTTGCCTGCCCCGTAAAGGACTTGGCATGATGATATATATGTATGTATGTATGTATGTATGTATGTACGTATGTAATATATGTATCAGCTAACTCACGTATGTTTTACCCATATGGCCCGACTAGTTTCGGACTTATATGAGACCTTCTTCATGACCTCACGCCGATTGCGGCCAGGTCGCGGCAGAGTCTAAAACTAGTCAGGCGATCGTGAACATTTATTAAACGTTTTATAATAAAATTAAGAACGATGTCAATTTTCAAACCACATCGTTGAATTGATCGGCCTATGATCGGAGATAATCTTCAAATCGTGGGCGAATAAAAAATGTGAATAAGGCTGGCTGTAAACAGTCTGACCGCAGCTTGAAAAGTAGTTCAAGAACAATCAACACGGAAGATGCATGCCGAAAAATTGGCATTAACGAATTTAATTCGTCACCTGTATTTTTAATATGAAGAAGTCTTTTTTACATTATAGTCATCTGATCCTAAATAATCAGTGTTAATAATGTTTGTCGTCGATCTACCCACAACACATCAAAACAATACCGGTTATGATTTCTATGTTAGTAGATATATGATGAGGAATTCTGCTACCATGACCAGACCTCTCAGTTCGTCCATTTATAATCCAGCTTTAATCCCCTTTCCAAAAACAGTGTGAAAAGTTTCGAGTGTAACGTAATTAAAGTTTAAACTAATACCATTATGCAACGATACAGACACCACTCTCCCCCGGAGGTTAAACGATGTCGCATATTTGGAAATTTTAATTTTCATGCACGTGAAAAACGAAAGCCTTTTTTTATAATACTTGAAATTTTACTACTTACGAGTATACGTCGAGATATCGCTAGGACTGGCTCACTATACAACCGACCTTAATCCCTAATCCCAAAATAGACGAGTACGCTTGAGATTAACCTAACGGGTCCAACCTTTATACTTACAGTGTTATACAAAAATGTTTATATATAAAGTCGCTAGAATCTCTGATGCTTTTGCACGTGGAAAACCGTGCGTACAGCTAAGCGATTCCAAATGTTGTCAGCGTTTAAAGTCGAGTTTAATTCACATCACCAATTTTGAGTGGCTTCTGAGTTATGGTTTGTTTACAGTGCCATCCTGTTAAGTTGTAATAAGCCTTTAGTATACATTAACGTATCTCCTGAAGACTTGTTGACATGGATCCTATTGCAGACGGCTTAGTTATTCAACCGTACTGCTACCAACGCACAATGAACTGTGAAGGGACCTTGTCCAGTGTAGGGGAAAGATCGGCAGCCCAATGATGAGAAAAACCAACGTTTAAAAGTGAAAGGTTAAGGAATCACACATAAATCTCTCCCTTTTTCTACTAAATTGGTACTACTTATGACATTTGTTACGACTGCGTTGCTAATTTTGTAATTGTTATTATACATATACAAATGTTCATGGTTTATTTTGCCTTGCTACATTATCCATACCAGGAGATATTTCACTGTTATTTAGCGAGAAGAGAAATCATCCGTAATGAGAATTCCATGTATGAGACTAAAGAACAAATAACACAGAAATGTTGCAATAAATTAACCAGGATGTTTCCCGCCCAAGGGAATAGGAAACAATGATCAATTATTTGGGATGCAGTTAAAATTAGGGTCCCGAGGGCAACCGCGGTCAGTGGTTGAGTTTAATATTGATGGCGGGCTGAGGGTAAGTGTAACTAATGTTTAATGCACTTCGGGATAAATAACATTGAGTTTTTCGTCGTACCAATGTATAGCTAAATTATTATCGTAACAAGTTGTCTGATGTCGAGACTAATTTTCGGAATTTTGGAACTCGCTGAGAGTAAACTGCCGCTAAAAACTTTTGTTCTTTTTGTAGTTTTCAAGCGCGAATCCGTCGTCGTTTCTGAACATTGAGATGTAATTGTGCCGAAAATGCTAAATTGCCGGTTACTTCATATAGACTGAGGAAAATAAAGGTAACTTTAATGTTAAAGAAAGGAACGAGAACCGTGTCTATAGCATGGTGAATATTTTTTGTGAATATTACAAAGAGGTTTATACGTCTTTGTAATATTAAATTTTTTTAAAAATAAATTATTAAAAACAAATACTGAAGAGTTTCGGCCTGCCAAGCCGGATGTACAAGAACAATAATATCTGTAAAAGTACAACCGCTGAAACAAAAGCAAGACGAGTAATCCGCTTCTGAATAATATTTCATACGGCATGTTAAATAGCACAGCTGATTCAACACAACTCAACAAAGCTATTAACAACGGCAGCTGCTGAGAAAATTTAAAGCTCACGAACGATTAATTCATCCAGTATGGAAACGAATCCATTCACCATTTTTAAAGAGAAATATACGAAATGAGCCATTTAAATTTGTGCAGAGTTTAACTGACTGCTCCAAAGTTGCACGTGAAACGAATTTAAATGAGATGCCTTGTGCGATATAAAGTTAAATATACAACACGACTGTGCTGAATTGGCTTTACCTAAATGTAATTTGTATGTAACATTAAAAGGAAAATAAAACGTTTATTTCATACCAAAAAGTAAATGTACGCAATATACAGTTTTGTTGATCCTTCGAGCAAGATGTATAAACAAGTAAATAGTTATATCTCTGAGATGATATTATAGCGAGCGAGTCTTTAACATAGTATACGTTATCTTTCTATTTGCAAAACATTCTACATGACAAACGTTTCTAGCGAAGTCACGAGGATTAACTTTACAGAGCTTTACAACTTTCTCCATTACTTGTACACAAACTAGACACAGCGGGAGAGTGACCTGATAATAGACCATCTGAAACCACTAACTCAGACCGGGAGAACGGACCATGGAACGGTCTTACCGAAGCCAAAACCGAACGAAGCTAAATCGCTACCGACAGCCAGCAATTAGTGGCTCCGAGTTAATTA
Source organism: Mimoniades ocyalus (assembly GCA_018245615.1). Taxonomy (NCBI): domain Eukaryota; kingdom Metazoa; phylum Arthropoda; class Insecta; order Lepidoptera; family Hesperiidae; genus Mimoniades; species Mimoniades ocyalus. The sequence goes on along the minus strand of DWDV01001914.1, from coordinate 8,481 downwards.
TGTATTCTTAATTACAGCGCTGAATCGTTAGTTCGAGTGAACACTGGCCATTCTTCTTTACTGTTATTTATTATTTTGTTTAAAATAATGTTAGTCGATGTGAATACACTTCGGAATTAAGTTCGGTTTGAGACAATGATATGTTTGCGGGGTTTAAAAGCATGAAGCGTTAAATATATGGTTGATAGTCCAATAGAATCTTTTTATGTAATTTCACAATTCGTTAATCGTTGTCAGAATCCTTTAGGGAGTTTCAATACTAAGGACAGATTGATGGACAAGTAGGCTGCCCCTTCATCAGTCCTTACTGGAAGTACGCAGAGGAATATGACTCAGGTCTTCTGTCACTTCAGATCCTGTAGCTACTTAAAAGAACAGACACGAACTTAGCAGTGGGACTAGATTGGACTGGGTCGTTAAATAAATAAGTTTCATTCTTCCAAACCGTAAACGAAAATACCAGCAACTCCATTTCAAAACCAACAACAAGTTGTATCTTAGTTACGTGTAGCTCTGAAAATGATTCGCCTCAAGCTGAAAGAGCTAAATATTAATAAGTTCGCATCTCTTCGTTTTAACATTCTAGGGACCTCAGAGCAAGACATTAAATATGAATAAAACTGTGCAAAGCGAAAAGCTTCTTCTCCTCCTTGGGCCAGTTTTAATCAATCAACTAAGAAACTTATTTACTTTTAATTAATTCGAGTGAATTCATCGAAGAGGACGGTGTGATCTTTTAACCCAAAACAATCTCTGCAACAGTTAACAGCTTGCGTGTTGTAAACAAAAAATGAGAAACTAAATTAGTCACCCCACTTGGTACTTTCTGAATTACCGAATGAACAATACATTGTCTGCTACGTTGGTCAAGTATTAAATCCCTCGTCGGGTAATATTGGATTTGTTTAACTTAGATTTTCTAGTATAATTTTTTATTGGTTGCTCGGAGTCCGGATTTGTGCCCGATGTATAGCAATAGGCTCATCCGCTATTCCATAGTGGGACGTAACCGTAATGGACGAAACGTGAGAGTATAATACACTCTTTTGCCTAAATGTTTGAGAATTACAGGCGTGTAATTACGTACGTATCGAAGAAAAAAAAATACATTCTTATCTAAAATTCGTAAATACCCTTATGAATTTCAAACCGAAACTGGAATGAAAACCACTTTTGTTGCATGCGGAATAAAACTGAAGCTAACGGCAAACAGAGAGGGAGAGAGAGAGAGAAAAAAGTCTTTCGACGGAAGCGCGCGGATTTTGAGTGTGTGTAATTGCCTTTAGAAATGAAAATAGCCTCGGTGTTTAAACGCCTTTATGTGGCATAAAGCTCTTTATTCGAGCGCAAGAATTCAATGGGACAAAGCCTCCGGGCGATTATGAGGTTTTCGAGGGCCGCCGAAAAAGGGTGTTTATGATGACTGTATGTCTTCGTTTCGAGCTTTGAGAGGCAAGAAACATGCCGATGTACTAATTAAAGTTCGTTTTTAATTATGTAACATGTTTTCGCCTCCGAGGCGCTATTTTTAATATTTAAAACTTCTGTTACTTCAATTTCCCCGTAATAACTCGTAGTCTGGGCTTGTGCTCACTGTAAGACGATAGCCTCACCTAGAGGGTGATATAATTTAACAGTGTAACCTAACAGGTGACACGTAAGAGTGTACTACACTCCTCTCCTGGCCCATCGTGGTAATGCAGGCGTAATGACCATGTTAGGCGTTAGGCCTTAAGCTTTAAACATGTGCCTTCGGTCAAGTAATTAGCGACTCCGCGTAATACACTAAATGTAGCTCGGCATTAATCTGTTTTAACATTCAATATTGAGTTATTATTATTTTAATACTCAATTCTAAACACCCCATGTGGCCCGATTCATAATTGTGTATCCATGTGATTGTAAATTAATTGAGAGACGAATTGTGTTTTGGCATATTGTGTGACAGATAGTATGTGTTTTGTTTTGAATTTTAAGCCAATAGCCGACAGCGAGGCTCAAGCATTGTGATCTTACTGCTATATTTATCATTGACTATAACATTCCGAGTTCAAGAACTGAAAACATTGCTGTTAATTACTGTCATTAAGTACTATTATACTATACCTATTATATGTACTTTACAATACTATACGTGATCTTACGTTTTTCTTTACTATACTATCACGTTACTATACACTTCGTTAATGTATGTCTGTAGAATGTACACACATTAACTACACTATATATACCATAATCACTGCGAAAATAGAATCTCCGAGCACTCCATATATTTTATTTACTACAATGTCTCCATTATAACTATTGAACAACTTACTGTTTGGTCCGTAAGCATCGTTATTCAAACTTACCTGAAAAAAAAAACAAACAATCTATAAGTATTATTGATCTGAGTAATTTGTTTAATATGACAGTCTCCGCCGCGACTTCGCTGTAACCGGCGAGAGTTTATGAAAACGGACTCCCTGTAGGTCCGAAAACTCACATGTGAGTTAAGCCGGTACATTTTAATCAAGCATATTAACACTCACGGAACGTTTAACAAGCAAAAAATACTGTCTTGTTTGTTCCAATTTGTGTGCAAAGTTACATCTTTATATTGTGTTATCAATAATTCGGGTTCATTAAGAGTGCTTAACACTTTTGCACGACAATGAAATATCATTTCTAAAGCGTATACCCACAGTGATATATGTAGGTATTGTAAATACTTATAAGAAAGGTTTTCTTTAGTAAAAAGTTTTCCAATAGGATTCTGCGTCGGTTCATTTTAATACAACCAACTTCCGGCAGAGACTCATTCATTAATGAAACAAAGAGAACAAGATAGTGAAACTCGTGCCGGCAAAGATTGGAACCTTCCGTGGAATTACTTCTTAATATTTATATTGAATAATTAAAGAGAAAGGGAACGGAGCCATAATGTGGAGTTATAAAAGTTGTTTTATTTTCTCCACAGTATAAAAAAATACAAGTTTAGCTTGTCCCTCTAACCGTTATATAAACACTGCTTGTGTCTAGATTTCATGTTACAAAAAAATATTAAAATTCAAATTGATATATTGTGCAAAGCTGTTACAGTTTTATACGTCTAAACTTCAAGATAGTATATACCCTTTCCTTATCCCGCTAACCAGCGTACAATTTATCCAATTATCCAAACAAGCGTTAAATGCTGATAGCTTGTTAGTTATAATGCTACGCTTCATTATTCCATTATTGTATAAGTGAAGCCGCCTCATTGGTCCTTAACCATATTACCACTAGCAATGTGTAGGCCATTAATGATGGTGTATAGTGGTGAATTACCATTTTGGATAAACACATTCGGTCTGTAAGGATAAAGATATTCGCCCCCCCGTAACGGATCTAGCTTACAGATATATGTAATAATAATAAAACCTTTTAGTTGCATTTATCATCAATGAGCTACATTAAATATATTTCAGCACTTTTCCTAACTCCACTAAAAATAACAGGCACTAGTCAAGCTAGTGTCACTGCCAGCAATTAATAACTAACGAACAATCTTATTAAAACAATCTTTACTAATGAAACTAACTGACCCTAAAAGTTCTATTTCTATAGAGTCATATTCCGGTTCAACTTCAGAAGTCTATATTGGGTCATCATAGCAAGGTGCCTAGTTAACTTATGCGGGTTATAGGTATATAATAAAAGCAGTTTAGCGAGCGAAATAACTGCAAATAAGTGCCAAACGAGACGACATTAGCACGAACCGAACACTATTACGCAGCAGATAAAGATTCGCGTTACCGTCTACAAGAATCGAGAAGCAAATTCTCAAAATATTACTACTTATTTCATGTATTTAACAGTTCTCTTACAAAGATATATTGCACAAACTACTCCATCTGAGAATGGAGGATTGACAAGTGATGCTATTACAGTGAAAACATTCATTCTAATTAGGTAAATGATTATAGTTACATTGTTTACGAGGAGAGCTCTTTTTGCGCTTCTTTTAAAAATACGTTTGTCGCAGTGTGCTGGGTAAAACGTACGCTTTGTTACAATTGTTTTGTTATAATACAACATACATACATATTACAGTACAATGTTACAGTGCCATACACACACACACACACACACACAAAAACACTTTGTTCCACAGCACGCTGAATAAACATCATATGAGAAACACAAAACTTTTTGATGACGCCGCCGACGTAGTGATATATTCATACGAAGCGTCATGCCTGTAATCCCCCAAAAAGGTTGGCAGTAGTACACTCCCACGTTTCGCCAGTTACTTTTATTACGTCCACTATGAAATAGGTGTTGATCCAACTTGCCATACACCGGACATATATCCAGACACTAAGCCACTACTACTACAAAATCTAACTTAGAAAAATCCAGTTGTGCCGGACCCGAGACTTGAACCCAGGACCTCTCGATCGGTAGAGCAATCATCGCGCTTGTAACCAACACGACCAACGATGCAGTCAGTGATATATACATATCTGTAAAGTTAGATAATTGAATTATTCCATTTCAGCAACCACAGCGCACTGAAAAGCACTTGCCTTTTTACGGAAGATACTTTCAGGGTTAACTGATTGTTGGGCAACCCGATTATTGGTAACATAATCATACAACCTCAGTTAATATCATTATCCTATTTTTGCGCCTCTTACCCAACATAATAGCCTAATATCCATTAAAGATTTATTACGCGTCAATACGAGACAATATCGATGACGCTAACATATCGATAATGATTCGAGTCGAAGTGAGCGATGAACGAGCAGCGGTAGTGGATGGTGGATTGTAGATCATTCGTCTGGCGGGAGATCGTCTCGAGCGGATATTCGTTAAGTGTTTAATTATCCGAAGATGTCTATATACGACGGACGGGCGGTCAGTTCGTTCGTTCGGTCGTTCAATCGTTCATTACTCTTCCGAGATCCGATGTGCCGAGGCGAATGTAATTAGGAAACTTGGAAGGTTTTTTCGGGTATTCTTGATAGATCGGGAATCATGACATTGACATAGACCAGTACATATCGTACATACAAATTAATTATTCGTTTGTGCGCAACTTTGCCTATGATCATTTTATCGATAAGAGGATACCGGGATCAATTAATTAATTTAACCACCAGTTTTATATCTGGGAGTGGGTGTTTTTGTGTACGTGTATCATGTAGTCACAGCACAAACTTAAAAAAAACTAGGAAATTATAAAAAAAAATCACTTATCATAAACTTACATTTTTGCTCATTTTTAAGTATTTTCTGAAACTGCAATAGAATAGTACAATAATAAAACGAATAAGCTCGTAAAATCCCAATCTGCTACCACCTCTGCACAGTGCTAACTGACACGTAGCTAGGCAGTCAGTGCAATGGATTACCCATGAATAAATGAGTCGTGCCCTCGTTCCGATGCTGATCTCCGGTGAGATTGTTCCCGCGAATAATTCAACGGCCTTCCTAATGGGGTTTCCTGTGTTTTGCGTCAATGAAGCGCCAAGTATAATTGCATTGTGCTTAGATATATTCTTGGGTTGTATTGCCCGACCAGCACGATCTAAACTCCGGGAACGATTATACAGTAAGTGTATGTATACAGTTAAAAACTGTACATGCGAATGACCCTTTGGTAACTTTTTTATTCCTGACCAGGTTTCGAATGAGGAATGAAAGCCGTTTCATTTACTGCTCCGTTGGTTGGTTGGTTGGTTGGTTGGTTGGTTGGTTGGTTGGTTGCTTTCGTGACCCCTACCACTGCACCGAAAGTTGTGGGTTCAATGCTCACCACGATAATTTGTGTAATGAGTACGAGTGCTTGTTATCTGAGTGTAGTCTATAAGTTGGAATAAATCTCTCTGTATGTTTATCAGGGGTCTGGTGACCGTGGTAGAGGCTTCGCCAATTTTAGAATCAGAGGTTTCTCTGTGATTTTTTTCAAGATATTTATTTATGAATGAAGTAGCATTCGAATAGATTTATTCCACTGGGGAGAGCGAGGTGGCCAAACAGACGCAGAAGGCAATCAGTTCTGTCCAATTCGTCCTGTATAAGATTTAACTACATGTATGTGCGTTATAAAAACTCTTAAATAACCATGAATCGTTATTCTGTTATAAATTTAATTACGGTATTTCCTTGCGTATTTCAGTGTGTGTTTATGACAGTTACACATTCATATTATAGGACACTCTAGTGCGTGTTGCTAATTAGTTGATATAATATAGCAATTGTATTGAAACAAAAACCTATCACCAATTTAATATAATATGCCCGCATCGACTATGACAGGCGACACAAACCGGCGGTTTTTTGAAAGTCGATCGTGGTGTCATTTGCTAGTTATTTCATAGACTGATAGAGACATATGAGTGAAACCGAGACGCGGGCATGAGCAGAGGCTTGGGTTACTTTACAACACTTCCACATAGACGGTACACGCGAACAGCTAGAGGTATGAATTTGCTGATGCAATGCTAACACAACTTGGCAACGGTGCATTAGCATCGCAGATAAAAATAAAAAATTGATATAGAATATATTATGTTTAATAATTGCAATTATAATATGTTGTACATACAGACATATACACAAACAAATATGTGAATGAGTGTGAATATAGAAACGTTGTCATAAAAATATATAGACGTTGATTTTGTCAATAAAACACGTCTATGTTTATTTTTTGCACCTTAAATACTGTAATTCAACTATATGTATATCTACTGATGGAGTATTTTTACAATCTTATCAGTGGTAAGATTTGTAACGCCACAGTGCTAGAGATAATTTCTCTGAACATCCCACGGTACGAACACGTTCGTCGCTACGCACTATTCGCAGCGCCTGGTTGTAGAATGGTGTCGGTGAAAGAGTCACCATTGATACGTGCACTGACCCTGCTTAATGGTGTCCTGACTTGGGATCCAAGTCTAGACTTATTCGTTGCAACGCCTGCCACATTTCGCAGAATTGCTGAAAGATACGTTCAGTCCCTGTAAACGTATTGGAGGAATAATCTGTCATGTTCACGCTAAAATGTAACTGGTTAAATATATAAATAAATAACAAAAAATTCGAGTTTTACCATTTGCATCTTGTTATTAAAATAAAGTGTATCTTTCAATTACATACGGTACGTATATGGAACCTTTGACTTTAAGCAATCATAGCAAACCAGTGGCCACGTATCATACGGAACACGAAACAAAGAGAGTACGTATGGGTCAGAATACGAGAGAGATACGCAAATTGGAACGATCAAAAATAGTGATAAATTGCGTGTACACGTGTCTATCGGTGTGGTGTTTGAACGGTTCTGTTTTGTGTCTGCACACACGCACACAGACACAAAAATAGCCGACGTAGGGTCAGTTCAATTGTAATCTCTCTGCGTACAGTAGGTACTTACATCTCTTTGCATTGGATCGGCTATACCGATCTATTTATGTGTCGCTCTATATATACATGTAGTAAAAGCAATATACATCGTGTATTATGTATCCTACATGCGTACATTGGAATGAGAACAAAGAAGTGCGCGGCTCGTGCGGTACGGCACACGGGTCGACGCGGGTTCATAAATTTTTATTGGCTCTTTGAAGATTTCATTCAGGAGAGATCAAACGAAAGCCGGTTTGTATCAATTGTTCACGTATAGACAATACTGTGTGCAATAGAAGTGCTAAATAGACTGGCCACGTAATATTAAGAGGACTGCCACATTCCACTAATTTAATCTAAAACTCAGCAGTTTTAAATATTCAATAGGTATAGACAAATTACAGTTCAATTTTATTTTTATTAAAGTTTGAAACTTACAACAGACATACATATATTTATTCAATTTAAACTGCCAAACTAACACCAGCGGAACTGTTTTTAATATATGCAGTGATTAATCTAAGTAGTAAGTATAACGATTTGAAAAAACAAATCGTATCTCAAAACAACGTAAATAACATCAATCTCCCCTCGCAGCAGACCGACAGAGGCTACGTTTTCAAGAGAGCGAATGAATGAACGAATACTAAACATCTGTCGGTTACTGCGAGCCGTCAGATCGTCTAATACGTTTATTATTCATCGGGAACTCGCTAAAGATTTATTTATTAATCGCCAATGTTTTTATTTCTCGTGGTTTTTAAATATAAACGGACTCGTCCGTTTTCGCGCGCGCTTCCAACGATGAATGAGCTACACAACGCTCCTATGCTCCTATAGTCCGGCCGCGATGTAGTTAGTCACCGCGGGTACGTCTGCCTCCTTACCCGCGCTACGTAATACGCTATTATTTATAAAAAAATGTGTCTGATATAAAAACGCAAATATTGAATACATCGGGTTTAAATTATTTTTAACTATTGAGTTCTTTTTTATTAACAAGTAATAAACGTAACTTCACGCATGTAATCCCCGAAGAGGTAGGCAGAGGAATGCAAAACACTCCCACGTTTCACCGGTTACGTTTACGTCCCACTATGG
>DWDV01001913.1:0-12353 GCA_018245615.1 Mimoniades ocyalus | reverse complement strand
TGTACTATACGAGTATATGTTGATGCATGGCAATAGACTCACCACCTATTCCATAGTGGGACGTAAACGTTGTAACGTGTTAGTGTACTACACCCTTCAGGGCTTACAGTCGTGATGTTACGTTTTATTAACGGGTTATCTTCATAATTTAAAATAAACAAAAGATCACACTTTTCATCAGATAACGTAGAAATAAGCGTGCACGCAGACCTTTTGAGAACGTTAAATAAAACACCCATTACAAACACACCCAGATACACTTTTAAATGTACCAAAACACGTCAAATCTCGCTCACGTTTCGCTAAGTAACTATTTAGTTCTCAGTCGTAGATAAGAGGGCATTGTTCATTTATCCGTTATGTTTACTTTGGAGCTTTGAATAAACAAAACATCCGGAGCCCTTGAAACTGTGCGCCTGTGGAATGCATCTTCAAGTCGACCGTCGTGACACTTCACTGACATTGAGTCAATACAGTTTCAAGACGAATGAGAACCAAATTTGAAAGTTTTGTAATAATTAACGTGAAATATGTTAAGAGGTTTTGAAGTTCTAATACTAATGTGTACAATAATGTTCGTAGCACTTTGATCGATATTTCACTCGTAATTAATATTTAGTATATGGATAATAAGTATATGGGTATACAAATTTTGCAGACTAAATATCATAAATATTTTCTAAACATAAATATGTTTATATAGGTATTATTGCATTACGTATACTACTAAGCACAAAGCAAAAGTTTTCTAAACTATTTTCTACTACATAGTTTCTTACTTGAAGGAATATAGGAGCTTCACGAACTCATTACTTGTTGTTTATAAAATATGCAAAACTATGCTTAATACAGTTTATATGTGGAAAATATTATAACACCTTGTATAATTGACTGCCTCTTTGGTCGTGTTGGTTGCAAGCGCGACTGCCCATCAAGAGAATCTGGGTTCGAATCCCGGGTCAGGCACTAATAGATTTTTCTCACTTAGATTTACTAATAATGACTCGGAGTCTGAGTATGTACCCGGTATATGGCAATAGTCTCACCACGTATTCCATAGTGGGACGCGAAACGTAACTGATGAAACGTGGGTGTGTGCTACACTCCTCTGCCTACCCCTTCGAGGATTACAAGTGTGATATTAGGTTGACGTGACTTTGTAAAATGTCCATTTTCTTATAATTTAAAAAACATAAGTAAAATGTCATGTTGCCATGTCTGTATAATATCATTTCATCGTGTCTTATAAGGGGTCGATATTTCATAAACAACGCTTATGTATTCTTCCTTATATTACGATAACTGTCAAAATCTTAAACATTAACAATCTGACACGCCGACAACAATACCGAAATAACTTTTAACAATACTGATATTTCATTCTATTTCTTGGGGCTTGAATATAATGAGAAAACTTCAAATACTAGACAGCGCTTAGACCGGAGTCTACGTCGCATTCCAAATTTGAATTGGTTCTATTCTTGGGCTCTGCACTATTGTCGGTTAAGGACTCGACACACTACATTGCACCGTGCCATAACCGTCCAAACATGTGTAAGGAAGTGGTACTTTGTTTAAAATGGCACAACGCCTACAAAACCGTATTAGAAATAGAATTGTCGTCTTTGTTTGAATGCGCTCATGGTGCGATCTTATTAATGGTAATACACCATTTCTGGTAGCATTATCTATATTAACCATATATTCAGTGGGTATGATAAATTTACAGTAATACAAAAAGCTTTTATATACAAATCTCGCCTCGGGCGCGGTTCACTCAACTTGACAGATTGTTTGGGATATGCAAGCGTGTCATGGTTACGAGTGGCCCAAACTTATACTCGATTGTGAATAACATTTCGCAGGTTTCAATCGCTGCGGTGTTTCGGTAAAGTTGGCGAGCGTCCTTAACTAATAGACTAGACTGGAAATTAACGTCGGTAAATGGATTATCGGAGTTAGTTGACAGCTGCTTGTATACATCTAACCATTTTAATTACATCTGTGACTCGGTTACAGCTGTAGGGTCTATGCATATTGGTCGTGCGGTGGCTGCTCGAGCAATTCTGTCAATCAAGAATTTGATTGGTGTTTACGACTAACTTGTCAATATCACGGTTTTCACTGGCTAGGTTAATGGCATGTTGATTAACTACTGGTTTGTATCGAATGCTGGAACTGTAAGTATTTAGGTTATTTTGATATCGGAACGTAATTTTATACAACAGCTTGGAGCGCTGTGTGTGCGTATTACTTCGTATTCAAACATACCTGTATATTGATGTACCTACATAGATGACACAATATGTATATATGAGAGTATGGTAAAGTGAATTAGTTTCATTGAGATGTAACTCAAAATGTTTAATATGTATAAGGATAAAATGTTCGCTGAGCTCTCGAAATAAAATGTAGAAAAAATGACGAAAACTGGTCATAACCAACCACTTTTTATTCTCTTTGTTACCAAAATGGATCGGCGGTTGCCGTTGCCCGCAACCGCACCTGATAGAAAGTGAACATCCGAGTATTAATTCTGACAATGTAGAATATTTTTGTTGTTGTTGTTTTGTTTTCTTCTCTTTACAACATCATTTTTATATCGTCAAGACAATTTCTTTATGTTGTCGACAGGAAGTACGAAGTGACAAATATCTCGACTCTCAAAGACTTCACGTGCATTCTCTACATTCATTATTCTCTTCGTACATGTATTTTACAAAAATGTATAAATATGTATTGTTAGACCTTATTTGATCTAGTACTTGTAAGTTATTTATGGAATATTATTACAATGAATATATTAGAAGTTGTTGAATAATATTTATAGTATATTTAATATTTTCACAAAATTTCATATGCATGACAAATTCATATTTCATATCTTACTAAAGATCGTGCAATTTACACGCTCACTAGAATATGAGAACATGATTCAGTTATTAAATAAAATCTACAGTTATTAAATTCATGTGGAATTTAATAACTGTTAATAATTATGGCTTTTTATATTATCGCCTTTCAATGGAACCTTATATAATAACATTTTGAATACTGTGTCATTAACGATGAAATATTGATAAATGATCTTTGTTATTATATCTTCATTTCCAATTCCATATAGGGTAGGCAGAGAACGGCCTTCTACATCTAGTTTTGGATGAAGTTTATTCGATAGTAATCAGTCAGTTCGACAACAAATCAATTTGTATGTAACAATAATTACCAAATAACATTAACCAGTGTATATTAAATAGTGAAATAATTAATGACACTAGTGTAATGAGTACCCTTTGTTATACAAGCCTACAACAAAGCGCTCCGACCAGTCATGTCTGCCTACACTCAACAAGTTAATTCATTAATCAAATTCTAATTTGAATCAGCACATGTTGTGTTGCTGTGTATTTCGTAAGTGTGATAAGTGAAAATATCGTGTGTTGGAGCTTTGGTGTTATTTCAAAATAAACGTAACGTCACGCCTGTAATCCCCGAAGAGGTTGGTACAAGAGTGTTGTACAGTACCACATTTCACCACTTAGGTTGAAGTCCCATTATTTATAATTATTTTTTTATTTTAAAATATATTAGTATCTTGATAGAATATCTGCATACTAGATCCGCTAAGGTCTTATTCCTACGTAAATTCATACATAGTAATTATCTCAAAATACAAAAATTAAATGCAAAGTAGCTATACAGACTAGGCTTGGTACTGGTAGGCAGGAAACACATTTATTTCTATACTAAAACTAATCACAAGTTTGAAAGACTTTTATATGCTGTCGAAAAAAAAAACAAAACGAAGGTGCTTTGTACAATTCCTTTCACTCTACAAATTCACACGCTCGCGAATAAAATTCCAATAAATTGCAGTTCGATTGATGTAATCGCAAATTTATTCATTCTTCTAGGTCTGTCAGTTGCTATTGAGACACTTAAAACTCACAATAACTTAGGACTTTAGCAAATAACCTTATAAGGTAGACACGGCTGGAACAAGCGTTGAAAACTACAATTAATAGTTAAAAAATGTATTTTAACAACACAGACATACGAGTGGACACGGTAAGAAACCGTGTTTAAGTGCCGAAACATTGATTCAAACACCAATATCTGACCGTCCTAGAATCGAGAACGCCTCTCAGCAAACCTAGCGATGGCTGCCCTTCGACCAGGCGTACTGACAATCTTTATACTGAAGCAGAAATTGCAGGATTCATAACACCTTACGAATCCTGCAAGTTCTGCTTCAGTACCATAACCAACACGAGCAACGAAGCAGTCTTGTGCTAGCATGTACTTATAAATATACTCGAACATTTATGTTTTCCATTTTTAAGTTTGTGATCAAATTAGTTTTTTATTACTTTAATATGATCTGCGAATTATAACTGTTGACTGCCTTAACACGGAAAACCACCAAATTTTTAGTTAATAATAACTTATATTGTTAAACGTAAGATCACGCCTGTAATCCCCGAAGAGGTAGGCAGAGGAATGTGGAACACTCTCAACTTATATTGTTAATTAGTATCTAATTATTGCACCTAAATGCCTAAATTAGTTATTATTGCACCTAAATGCCTAAATTAGTAACTATTGCACTTAAATGCCTAAATTAGCAATTATTGCACCTAAATTCGTATTATCATGTTATAAAATTAGTGAATAGAAATCAAAGTATATGTCTTGATTTTATGACTTCCAATGCGCTGTATATTTTAATAAATTCAAACGCTAATATCGTAGTACGACAATCATATACTGTTTAATGGCAAAAGTATCTATGCATAGGAGTTTCGCAGTCCAAAGGATAGTGGACTATGGTATCTGTTGTACGAATATCGAGTATGAAATTATAACGCTACGCTAAAATTAAACCCGAAGTACAATTTTGAAAAATATAACATCAGCAATCAGAAATTCATCACTCTTACTTTGTAAAGTCGTAAAGACAGAACACATAATGCACAGAAATGGTACAATCCAGTTCATTCACTCTGCGATTTATCTTGATTTTATGTTCTTAATGATATTGTTATGGATACCTAGGGTTAGTTTTGTTCAAGGAGTAAAGTACGAGTAGCTCCGCGTCGGTGGTCGGCACGTGCGCCCGATTACCTAACATTACATAGCTAAGCAAAATCACGGCATTCACTTTCGCAACAGGCTGGCACTTTGTGCCGAAAGGAAGTTAATACGATAATGTGTTTAACATAAGTTACTTTTCATCAGCGGATCGAAACACTTGTGCCAATTTTGATAAAGAAAGCTGTATGTAATGACATTTAATTGCTCACACAATGGACGACTTCAATATAATTAGTATATATCAATTATATTTTACCCAATCAGTACACTATATATAAACATACATATAGTACAGTATATATATAAAGAACTAACAAAACGATGTTTATAAACGTACTAATAAAAGACATGACGTTTTCTTTAAACAGCAATACAATTACATTGAAAATTGTTTTCTGCTTTCTACCAAAACCGAAATAACTCATATGTATATTACATAAGTCAGTGCAATAGTGTGCCAATATAGCGATATATTCCCATCCGTGACGATTAAGCGTCGTCGTGTCAAATTATTCTTGCATTAAAATGTGACGTCATTACGAGCGACCATGTGTTACAGAATTACCTGGAGAATCGCATCAATTTAATATAATATGGAATAACAGGTACGTGTACGACAACTTGAAATGTGAGTGCATGCGTGTATTTGTAAAATTAACCGAGCATTACTAGCAATTAAATACACCAGTATCCATTTAAACAAGACTAGCTGAGTTACTCTTAAAGCAAGCGGATACAGTCATTTAGTTCTTATTAAGATTTTAATCAAACGAATTCTTAAACACGCTGCTAGTCAAGTCGATATAATCGTGATACAATACAAATTATAATAAGACAAGGTGTGTAGTTTTTATGTTTAATTGACATTTTCACAAACATTCAATATACAACACATTTTTAATACCAAACGTGGTTATTAAAATACAATACGTTGTTTGCATTTACACGGTTGAATATTACTTACGAATATTATCAAAGTAATCGTAAATAATCATACTGGGGATCTCATTTTTGCAACGGTGTAATCAACATTGTGTAAGTCAATTTTAAATGTCAAAAACCGAGCATCTGTCATCGTGACCGGTACTGCACTCGTGAGTCATGAGGCGACGTAACTGAAAGCTTTGCATATTACCGAGCTTTCGCCGCATTATCTAGGCATCTGGGCGCGAAGACAATGCCCCGCGCATGCGTAAGGCGTTATCTCCTATCTGCCTCTTGCCACACTGCTCTCCTAATGAGGACCGTTCCAATTCTCCAGCTATGTGCTAATTGAAGAACTAACTTTCATGTAAAAAAAACGGATGTTTTGTATTCTTATACTAATTGTGCTTAATTGATTCAGTTAGCGATGGGTGGGTTCGAATGTATGATACATATTTACTCTTTACAGGTGTACAACGGAATAAAGCGCGGCTTCCCAAAGGATGACGAGTAAACAACGGAGCTGGGATTCCTTTTTCGGCCCGCACATTCTACAATCGACAGGTGAGGCGCATGCTTTTTTGAAGTTCTAGTGGAGCGGTGTGAAAATAAAGATCACAATTTTTAAAACTTCGGCAAGTACAATATCCTTATTATTTTTATTAAAAAACATAAACATGTTTCACTACATATTGAAAATCAAAATTAAACATACATAACCCACAGTTTTGATTTTAGCTCTAGGAATTTAAGTATATATGTATATTATACAAAAAGAATAAACAATAGAACCGTTGTTTTCTATTGTTTATTCTTTTTGTAAGATATTTCAATCATACCACGCCTACGTATTAAAGTTACATAGCCTATTATAAGTTTGGCTCATGTCTCTTATAACTTTTCAAGAGCTTTGATATACTTTGCGCTCCACTTCCCCTCGCCCTGGAGAAGGGACTATTGTCCTTTACATGCCCTACCTTGAGATAACAAAAGTCTTTGTACGCTTAATTAAATTATGACATCTATGGTGTGATTAATGTGGCTAATATTTATACAATTACCACGTGGGGCAACGGTAGTGCGTATATGATCAGCGTCATTGTTCACGAACGTCTACGTACAATATGGCCCTCTTTAGCTCCGCTGAGTTGAGCCACGCATTTGCACGTTGTCATACAACACCCACGTATGCCATTCGTATAATTTCGCGATTAACCGTCTCGCCTTACGAAATACATCTACCCGTCTACCACGATAAATAACCGACAAATTACTTCGTTGGCGCGAAATGTACCTACACGTGCGACGGTGACATTTGCATGCCTGAGAAATGTTTACAGGTCGTTGGTACTACAACGTGTAGGAAGAGAATGAGTGTACGACCACTTGAGACATTTCTCCTAATGAAATGACATTTCTTCGTCTCGCTGACAACATTCGAAAATGAACTTTATCCCGTATACGCTTCGGTTTGCATTTGGTGCGCTTAGCGCGTTTAAAAAAACACTACGCATATTGTACCTAGAATGTTCTTCTAATATCCAAAATGAACACGTAGTAACAATTAGTATTAAGTAGAGAGCGGCGCGGAATCAGACTAACTTTATTAAAACGCTTCTCCGTTCTCAAGTCTTGAGAGCTTTACGTCGGAATATTATTTAGTAACTTTACGATGGCATTTCTGCCGTGTATCGTGGAGAGCGACTGAGCTCGACTGCTCTTACGTATTTGAATGAAATGTGGGCCATTTCGTTAGCAAATAAAGTACAGTACGCAGAAGGAACCATGTAGCGTTATTTCAGTGGAGCTTATTTATTACGTAACAATGTCATTTCCAAAATTACATTTGGTGCCCTGTAACTAATTAAATGCTAGAGCAATTTATGCACTGCAATTAAAACGTTTTTAATGAGTTCGTAAGGTTTTCCAATTAAGATTCTTGGTTAGATTACAGTTTAGATTAGATTAGCTTCGATTCATAAAGCTTACGTCATATAAAACTGTATCTTAAGAAAATAGTATATGTGAAGAAAACAGATACATAAAATTGTTCCAAACTTTAATGGCGCCTGGGTTGATAAACTTTAACGACTATGGCATACTGAAGATCTAAAGATAAACAGCATTCGTAAATTAGGTATATTTTATTTCTCAACATATATTATAATCTTGAATTAACACCTTCAAATCAGATTATCGAGTTTTATCAATTGACGTTTTAACTGTCACTTGCGTAACACGATTCGAAATTTGAATATTCACTCACCTAATCACTTAGGGACTCCGCCCACTATAGCTGTATTGGATTAGGATGACGAAAATCGATATGGATTTTAACAATTAAAAATAAAATCAAACCAATCAATTACTTTTCGATAAATTAAAACGTAACGTGAAGGGGCAATGAACGGAAGGCTTATATTGTAACAATTCTTGCGATTAAATTTAATTAAGAAACATTGAAATATCATTGTTTCATTCGTCAAATATTTCTATCATTGTAAGCGTGGCTGCGGTCATGGCGCGGTCCAGTGTAGTGTGCTGAGTTCTTTATAAGACATTTACCTATGAATGGGTAATGCGCATAGTTACGACTAGCAAAACTGCTTTTGAATGGCTCTTAAGGCTTTATGCGGAACAATAAGCGATGTTAAATGACATATGGCGGGCAAGTCTGTTGCGGGGAAAGTCGCAGTTAATAGTTTCTACCACTACACTAATTATTTTGCTATGAACATGGTGAAGCGCTTGTAGCCTTAATATGGCGGCACGTTAAAAATGTTATTATGTTAATGTCATTATATAATGTGACCGATTAAAGAGCTAGTCGACCTGGGTATTTCTTTAAATCAAATTGATGTCTATTCGACTACGAGAATTCAAAGACTGCCTACAAATGCATAACCGTTATTCCTTCGAATTAATTTGAGTAGAACCTTGTGCTGTTTTTATTTAAGATTTTTTATAAGATCCATTCATATCCTTAGTTGCATATTAACAATGGATGCCAGTTAATATGATATTTAGAAACTTCTTTGAATTCCTAAAAGGTAACATTCATAAAGGCACAAGAGTAGTTCATGTCAGAAACAACAATTAAGTAGTAATGTTTATAAAACAAAGTTTTTCGTATCCAAAAGATTTTAATCGACCACAAATCAACTCCAAACAAAATTCTGGACAAAGAGAAAAAAAATCAGTCAAATTTAACAACCTATTGGAATTATTTATACCCACGGAAAATATCATGCACATGTAATTTATTAAAAACTATAGCTAAATACAGATGTTTCTCTTGGGTTTCGCTCATAAATTCGCCCAACTGCCACAATTACTACGGCGATAATAAATTGCTATCTTCAAGGGTATTATTATGAGGATATTTTGAAAAAAGCGTAAATAAACACGCCCCGGTAGGCAATTAACGACGTTCAGAGTAACCAATAAATTGAAGCAAGCTTCGCGGGCAGAAAAATGCATTACTATTCAGCAAACAGACAGCGACTGCGAATACTAATAATTATCGTTATCGAATTATATAATTGCATAAATAAAAATATATACTTGCACATATCTTTAGTAAACTTGGGCAATGGTACGTCCGATAGGTCAATGAATTGAAACTTAACATGGAATATATCAGTAAATTCTGTTGCTATTTGACTTTGATGTTGTGATGATTGTTGATGAATTATTCTTTTTTTGTTTGAATAGTATGGTGGATTTTTAATTTTTATTCCGTATTAATAACTCCAACATTATTGTACACTATTGCTATAAAAACGTGCCTTGGCAACTAAAACCCACTTTTTTTGTAATTTTTTTTATATATTACAGCTAGTTCTTTGCGGGACAGGTAGAGAGCGCCGTAAAGATTTATCACATTCAGTATAAAAGTTTATTGCACCCTTAAATGAGTGGTTTAACGCGAGCATAATTTTTTAATCGCGCTCACTACGTCGGGCCCTTAGCGGCGTGAATTCAGCCCATAATGACTGGTTAATCGCTCGCATCCTCCCCGGCCCCTTTGAAACTTTTTAAAATATCTTTTTTGTTCATTATTTTCACAGATTACGCATTTCAAATAAAAGTAATAGTGTTTTTGCAAGGAAAAAGGTATAAAACCATTCAAATATCCAAGGAACGTCTATTAGACGCTTGCATACCAACGATAAGATATGAGTAATGGTTTAAGTGAACATATTATGTAGTTACTTGGTAATGGGGTTCATACCTTATTACTTGAAATTAAATTATTGAACTCCGATTGAAGAATATTGCGCGTTAGATGCAGTATAAGATTTAGCGTAGTAGAACATATAGGTATACTGAAGCTAAACTTTAATTGTATTTAAACTTATTTTTACAAAATGTTCATTTTAAGATTAAATATCATTGGTTCGTTACAGCCCAATAACATTCAAACTTAAAAACATAATGACAGACGGTTGAATTTTAACCACTGCTGGACCAATAGTATTATTTACATATAACGTATTTCGTGCAAATATAGTAACTCGGTGTATTCCGCTGTCCAATTATGATGAAACAAGTGCTTTAAAACAACAGCACGCGGTTTATTCGCAAAGGTTCTTCGCAACCGTTTGCCTATAATTGATTAGTAAAATGAAAGCCGCGTTCTAATTTGGAACAAATTAGTTGCAATGTGCCAACAGTAATTGCTCGGGCAACATTTACCACGTACAGGTAGCAAATGAGGCTATTAATATTTATATCTTTGCAAATAATAAGGAGTTATTTAGACACACGTGTAAGAAATAAAAAGTCGGATGCAATGTTATTAACATGTCAAAGTTGTGATTGATGAGAATATGCCTTTTTATTTCTTAACTACAAACAATACCATTTTTCTTAGAAACAAATTAGGCTTAATTGCTTAGAAAATGAAACATTGGATATAATTAGCTAATATTTGTTCATGTCTTTTACGTTTATGTATTTTACAAATACATTTGTATAAAATGTCTATTTTATTTTCACGCTTGTATTCCTCAAAGGGGTAGCCAGAAAGTGTAATAAATTCCAAGGATCCACCTGTTAATGTTTTCGTCCTATTATTGAATAGATGTCGAGTCAATAGCCATATATTGGGCACAAATCCAGTCTCCGAGCAAACCGGGAATCGAACCCGAGACCTCTCGTTCAGCAGGCGCGCTTGCAACTACTCGCCCTACGAGGCAGTCAGGCGGATTTTCACAGCATAGTTAACTAATGCCTAAAAATTGAGAGATCCTCTCAATTAAACCAAAATCACCAGCGTGGACATCATACCCCTTTATAGTTCAACCTGAGTCTCCTCCCAGATTAAGAAGCTTTCAGGTCGTAATGTAATAATATACATACGATACGATGCGATGACGTATTATTTATGTATGTTATTATTATATAGAGATCCTAAATGCGCACACATGATCAATACGAATATTTCTAGCTAAGTGGAACGCACGCAAAGCGCGTTTGCTGATTTATGTTAAAAGGCAAGTCTGGTTTCATTAAAATCTTAACATATTATATTACACCGAGTTTACAAGTACCACCTGTAATAAAATATAGCATTTTCTGCTCATTAGTGGGACTGTATAGGTAAAAGTATGATTTTAAATAATGAAGATAAAATGTAAAACAAACATAATACCACGCCTGTAATCCCCAAAGAGGTAGGAAAAGAAATTTAATATACTCCCACGTTTCACCAGTTACGTTTACGTCGCACAATGGAATAGGTGGTAAGGTAAGCCTATTAACTATTGAAACTATTAAGAATATACAATATTACTTGACTGATTTATATTTTTCATTCGAGTTATTTTTTTAAATAGTCAATTTTTCAAATAACACTAAATTAATATAAATAGACAAGATGTGTGATTTTAATTATAGCGTTTCAAATACGGTTAGAATACAGTTAGGTTTTGTCACAGAAAGATTATATGTAAAAACAGTTTATCACATAAGATATACCGCAAAAAGCTCATCGTGCGCCATCTACCGTTCTTCCTTGCAAACTGGTTCCAACTACCATATTGTATTTATGTCGAAGGTGTATCGCTAAATCCGACATATTGACGAACACCAAAACTTCTACCAATTGGAATTTATAACACGTTTCTTATGTAACCTTTCAGTAATACAATGAAAGCTAAATAAAAACAACTTCGATTTTGTCGAGTTTCGGAAACATATTGATTTGTTTATAGTTTTTACTTAAAAGTTATTAATTAACTGCCTCGTTGGTCATGTTTGTTGCAAGTGCGACTGCCGATCGGGAGGTCCCGGGTTCGATTCCCGGGTCGAACACTACAAAATTTTCTAAT
>DWDV01001912.1:0-12355 GCA_018245615.1 Mimoniades ocyalus | reverse complement strand
TTTACGTCCCACTATGGAATAGGTGGTGAGCCTATTGCTATGCATCGGGCACATATCCAGACTTCGAACCACTACTACTACTACTACAAAGCATAATATTATATAATATAAGTGGGTTTTTTTTTGTTCATTCCTTCCATTCTAACTTTGACTACCGTGGGCTACGTTTAATCAGAAGGAGATCTAAGGGCCGCTTGCTTAAGGCGCAAGATGACAGTGAACAACGTGAGTAACATGTTCGTTCCAAGGAAACACTTTTAATATCTCTATACGTGTTAAGAAGCTGGAATGTATTCGAATGAATAATGTGCTTTATCGAGAATGACATATTTACGAAACTTATTTATCTAGAACATGATACGAGTATATTCGCCTGTGGGGGAGTCATGTGTCTCAGAAAGCGGCGTGCGCGTAGCAAGAAAAATCTAATGTAATGTAGGAAGTACTTGTGGTATGTAAAGATAGAAATGAGATATTTTGCACTTGTGCACACTGCTTACCCCGTAAAGGGCTGTTGCTAACGTACGTCATTAATAAACAAATACGTTTGTTCACATAACAAATTCTATACATAACGCATGGTATATACAATGCGTCAGAGTGAACACATTGTGTTGTAAAACGTGTTCTTTCTAACAAACTACTCTGTCATTGACTGAGCGCTAGATTGTCTGCCGGCGTGCATAGTCGCAATCTCCCAGACGGGCTCTATTCACAGGAATAAAGAGTAAAACCGAGTACTTTTCCCATAGGATACGCGGGATAAACGCCCCCTTTGTGTGCTCGCTTTCTTTACAGTTTTTAATCTACAACGTAATTATTTCAAACCACTTGTAACCAGCGGTTTCGCTGTCTTGGAAACAACAGACATTTCCTTAAATTGACCCCAATAATTAATCAGCACAAAATAAAACTTAGTTAAAATTAATTATACATTGCAAAAGCAGCCATCGTCGCAGCCATGACAGTGACTAGTACCGCGGCCCGGAATAATAGTACAGGCGGTAATTGAGGGCGCCGGACATAAACGATTCTTTCTAACATCAAGCTGGGCAGCGCTAGAAATTTTCGGCATTTCTTTACACCGTTAAAATTGTGTTGACTGCCTCGTTGGTCGCATTGGTTGCAAGCGCGACTACCGATCAGGAAGTTCTGAGTTCCAATTCCGGTTCGGATCCAAAAGCAATGCCCCGCGGCGAAACTTAAAAAACAGTTTTCGCCAACTCAAAAATCGTTCACCATTGCTTGTTTCACCGCCCTTCATCCTACATAGCGATACAAAACAAAACAAAATAGCTAGTACGTCTGTTGGCAGTTTTCTCTTCGTCATTATCCAATGTGCAAACATGTCCCAATTAAAAATTATTGCCAAATAAAATCCCCGATTCGCTCGTTTCGTACCTGATGAGATTATTTGGCGTACGCGTGGAACATATTTAATGAGATACACTTATGATCAATATAAAACGCAATACAGTGCTCAGCTAAAGTATTTTTGAACGAAAAAGGATAAAGGACCCTGATTTTCACCCATTTACATACATATACATAATATATGTATACATATACGATATGTATATAAATAATATTATATGTATCCAAATATATATAGAGTTACATATTTACAAGCGTATTTCATACATAATTATTGAGTAGTAATAGCCCAGTGTCAATATAGTATTTGCGAGTCTGTTTTTACAGAAAAATGAGACATAACTGCCGATCTAGATTTGAGTCACCCACTCGAGGAGTCCGGAGTTCCTACCCAGGCACGCAACTCTTACAACGTCACGTGTGATTTGGAGATTAAATATCACGTGTTGAAAATACTATGTACTAATAACAACGTACAGAAAACAACGTGCCTACGTTAGAAATATTTTGTAATAATAACCATAATTTTTTTACAGCATTTCTGACCATAGTCAAAGGTATCTTCAGCTCTTTTGTTACATCTGTTTGTAAGTAAACGTACCATCACGCCTGTAATCCCTTGAGAGGTAGGCAGAGGAGTGTAGTACCTACACTTACACGTTTCACCAGTTACGTTTACGTCCCACTATGGAATAGATGGTGAGCATGTATCATACACCGGGCACATTTGAAAGTATCTTCACCTGTATGTATAAAAAGGTGATGTCAATAAGAAATTTATCAATACTATTTATGAGATTCATAAGGGTATTTGATGTAACTCGATATAAAATCTGCAAACTCAGAGTAAGTACAAACGGAGGTGAGTTTCCAGTACGATATCAATCGAAGCAACTCCCAGTAGGTGCGTTTATTTGTAGCGTTTGATTCGCGCTTTGTTGATACAACACGCCACTCACGATATACTCATTACTGGGAAAGTATTTTTAACCGAAAGTACACTGATGTATAGGATTCGGGATTCGCTGTCAGTTAACCGAAGGGAATTTTGGAACGACATTTCAAAGAGAGCCCTTTTCTGACGCTCGATATAATCAACGGTATTTATTATTAAAATCAATTCTGATGCTTGGTTGGTTTTATTTATCTATATGTTACTGGCACCAATACTTTGTTATCATATACATAGATTCTGACGAGTGACGACATATGACGCCCTTTATCTAGACGAAGATATCGGTAACTTGCTGGTGCTGTGTTCTTGTATTTATTGTTCATAGCATTTTCGTGTGGGTAGGTTTAACTTTGGTTGATGCGATTTATTGCAAAGTAATTTTTGCATACTATTACAAATTACTGAAAAAATATACTTCTAACAATTCTGCTTAGTACTCTTAAGGTTTATGATTCTAATCTTCGGCATCGATGTGACCAAGCTATGTGTGTTTTAGAAATAAATGTCACTGACTATAATGGTGGCGGAAACCATTATGAGAACATCTACGCTCCCGAGAATTGTCCATCATGTTCTCTGATGTGTGTAAAGTCTTCCGACCCACATTTTGCGACCCCAGCCTTTTTATTTTGAAAAGAAACTTGTGTGTAACTGTGTAACGATAAAGGCAGTGCCGGGAACATTATTATGGATATTTCAGCTGCCCTTATAATTTTCAACAAAGAACCTACATATTATATCTATTATATGTAAGGTATGTGACGATCGGTAATAGCAGTAAAATGTGTTTTTTATTATAACATAAATATTAATGGTACTAGCCTGCATCATGTCAGTCATAGACTAAACTGATTTTTTTGTGTTTGATGTTTCCTACTAATTGTGACCAAAAAAGGCGCCAAACTC
The DNA here is from genome assembly GCA_018245615.1 of Mimoniades ocyalus. Classification (NCBI taxonomy): domain Eukaryota; kingdom Metazoa; phylum Arthropoda; class Insecta; order Lepidoptera; family Hesperiidae; genus Mimoniades; species Mimoniades ocyalus. The sequence goes on along the minus strand of DWDV01001912.1, from coordinate 9,120 downwards.
TAAGAATTAATTTAAATTACCTAATGAGTTAATTTGTGGAGGAAGGTACACACTGTGTTTCGCCACATCATTAAAATGGATAGTAAGTTGCGACCTGTGGATTACTTCAAACGCTAATCGCAATCTTTATAAGCATATACATATTTTATATATTGTCTCGAACTATACAGCTTGTTCACGAAAATAGTAATTCTTCCCATATAAAATCCTCATTCCTTCCCATCATAATGAATGTTCGCCTTAATCTCTTATGTTTTTAACCTTATACTTGACTGTATGATTCTGTTCATTCCTTTGTGGGTGAACAAAATGCGTACCTACCTACGCGGACATCAATCAGAAAACTCCTCAAAACAATGTAATAACTTCCATACGTACATTATTTGGTGAGTCATAGAAACGCAAGGTGCAAATATGAATGGGAAGGCGCACTTGAGTCGAACGATCGGCTTGGCCTAATTATGCAACACCAATTTTAGACCGCGTCCATTTTAATCGACAATCATCTAATCCATTGCTTGTTTAATCAACTCGTTCGTTTCCGAATTCAAAACGTAGCGGTTAACGGATATAGAAGTAGTTTTATGTGCGCAGGGGAGTGATATTGTAATGAAAGGCCGTTTCGATGTGACGTCATATAGGAGCCGGAATGGTTTGAACACGAGTTTTATTGTTCCATTGATCATAATTCCTTGCTAGTTGGGAGTTCAATGCCAGTACTGCGCGTATATCATACGAAATGGCAACATTATTGTAATCGTTTTGTACCAAATGATATTTTAATGTTTACTAGTGAAATACAAAGAACGTTTGTCGAAATGTATTCACATTTCAAACTAACATTATGTATCTTTGAGGCGTCCCTTTCTGATGTTGTGAAAAGCTTTGATATGAAGTAGTATTCGGAAAATTTAACAGCTAGTACATATATTTGAAGGTAAAACTGGGCAATCAGGTAGTGGATAATTCTTGGAACAAGACATGTGAGCGAACTAAGCAAAAATTTAATTGAACGTCGCCATCATTGACGATAACCAGCGGGAAAATAACATAAAGAGAAGCGGAAAAACCATGATAACAGAAAAAAAGAAAATTAAAAGTACTCAAAAATTCCATCCGGGAATCGACCATTAAAACGTAATGTTTTATCATACGTAAAAATGTCACTGTACAGCAACATGAATTAAAACACATAATAGTTTATAGCTCTTTGAGTAACATATTTGGCAATTGCATGACTTCAATTAAAATCCCCGCAAAACACCAAAAACATATTAAAATTTTAGAAAAGGCTATGAATAACTTGATTAAATACCGTGAAGAAAGATTTTACAGAAAGGTGTAAATTTTTCAATGTAGACCAAAACTTCGAGAAAAGCTTCCATTCATGTAAAGTTCTAACGTCATGTTAGTGGCAAATTCACTACCAACAGAAAAAACATTTCACCGAAGAAGTACTCATCGGTTTTCTTTCCAATCTTTGCGTTTTTGTTTTGGTAAGTGTTGCCATGGCAACAGCTGTGCCGGAAGCACTTGCAATGTTCGCCATTTGTCTAGTTGGGACACAAAGTTATGTGCTTTTAAAGATCAGTAGCTGACAGTGAAAGAAAAGATAATTAGCGGATCTGCACTCCCTAGCAACCTCTTTGTTATCTTAGATATGAGGAGCCTGCACTTCGCACTTGCCCACCGAGCTAGTCTATGATCTTAACCCTTCTCATTTTAGAGAGGATTGTTGATTGTGCTGAAAAGCTTATTATACAGTCGCATCCTCACTATTATGCGTTCTGTTATTAAATTTTATGTTTCTATTTATATACTTTATATAACAACTTCTATCATTCAATGTCTTTTACACAAAGCTTAGCTGGTCGACGTCGCTTCTCGTTTGAAAAAACCGTCCAAAGACCAAAGATTTACCAAAGTAAATCCAACATACTCGTATATAAATAAATACGTTCGTATATATTTTTTGATATGGATAACAAGTTTTCGTTCGAAATTGACTGTGCGATTTAGTGGGAACTTCAATGAAACGATAGCGTTAGTTTTAGGCCTTTGTTTTATGTAATATTCTAAGCACAAAAAATATATAACATCGTTGTAATAAGATTTATTTATCGGTCACAACAATAAACTTAGGCAACTTGAAGTTTAGATTTCGTACGTTCAAAATTGATTCAAAATTGATGGAAATCGATGATCGATATTAAAAATCATATTTATAGTATCTAAATATACGAGTAATAACCGAAGTATATTTCATAAGATTCGATGGAAGTAACTGATACATGTGTAGAAAAATCGTACCAAAGAAAAATATATGCATAAAAATAAACATTGTATCAAGTTCATTACGACGCGCGTTTTATGAGTGAATTGAAAACGGTTATAACCTTAAAATTCCACCGCCTGCCACATCAAAAACTCGCAATGAAGGCTAAAGGTGTTAGAATATCTAAATACGAAACATTAACTACATTCGACCAGTGTGTACGTGGCGTAGTGATGTGTGGACCGGAATGTCGGAATATTCCACAGTATTTCGCATGAGTAGTTATTTGATCATACGAGTACGTCATATAAAACAAAATGATGAATTATAACCATACAAATATTGATTATACGTCATATAAAACAAAATGATGAATTATAACCATACATATATTGATCATACGTCATATAAAACAAAATGATAAATTATAACCATAAATAATCCATTATGTTAGTAAGTAACCTGGAATTAAATTAAGTAGCTAGAATTCGCTGAAATATTTTAATGGATGCAGGATGGTTTTTATTCTTTTTGGCAGAACATACACGTTAATATCGATTCAGATTCTACGCGACATAACCTAAACAAAAGTAAGAAAGGAAGCTATCAACTCATCTTAATTCAATCTCAATAAGCTATGTATAAATCAGGACATGATTAAATAATTACCGCTCGAAAATTATAAGATAAAGACATTTATTGAGCGAAAATGCAATTTGAATATCGTGATGCCAGCACCAGGAAGAAACTAGTTTCTCATATAAGGGCCATTTTGTTATCTGAATATCCGCCAGACAATACCAGTGACGATATATTGTAACAGATTTGAATAATAGTAAAAATAGGAATATTGACGATGTGACATAAAAGTATTCTGGTGTTGTGAAAGAGTTATAAATTAATTTCTCCATGGTCTTAACCATCAGTATTTAAAACGCCTTTCTATGAAGCCATAATAAAATAACAATAGCTGCTGAAGAATCTATTGAGAGTGGTAAATAATCTGTGTTTGGGGATGTATTTAACAAAACCTAATATCTCCTAAACTCCTAGCTGATTGACACAGAAAGAACATTTCAGTGGGCATGGAGACATAAGCAATGAAATTCATTCATTTATTTTTTTCCAAAACGTGAACCCTATATCAAATTGTATAAACTGGTGCGTTAATCCTACAACAGACGAAATTCTTTACACAATCTGGATGAAAACTATGCCAAAATACTTGTATTACAAGTATTTAGCCCGGAGTAACTGATCCACGTAATTTCAGGCTTTCCCATTACGGACGGAATTTATCTGAATGGAAATTAATAATAAATATCTTAACAATTCATAACAGAAGAGCAATTTTCTGAGGAAAGTATAATTTTGCTTTCTTTATAGAGTATAAAGTACATATATATGAGTTAATTTGCAATACTCAATAAATTCAATTGATGTTTTTGATGAATATTAAATAACGAAATTTTATTCAAAACGATATATGATCGTCATAAATCAAATTGGATTATGACCGTAAATTTTAAATGAATAAGCCTTTTTCCAGTCGAGCTTAGATCATCAGTGATACTTCAGCGTGAAGGGAGTTTGTATATAGCCAAAAGCGTGTTATCGCTGCGTACTAAGCAATGTTTTTACCACCGACCATCACTAGGGGCATATAAACAACAAGAATAATTTATATTTGTGTATAAAGAAGTGCGCGATGAAACTCGCGAGGTGCCAAGGTTGACTACCAGACGCCTATTTATGAATCCAACGGTTGTTTATTTAATTTTTTTTAACGTTTCCCGTTTCAAAAATGTGCCGAAATTGAAATTGCATTTTTTACTATTTCCTATAAAAAGAGACTTGAGCCTCTATATTATTTGATGTTGCGTCATATTCGGAATAGGGTTGTCGCTTTCCGCTTAGAGCAGAATATTTTTTTTTCATTGCTTATACATTGCGGAACGTTTTTCTTCCATCGCTTTTCTGATTGGGTTCTATGGGAATCAGTGTTAACTTTGCGTCATCGATAGTACAAAGGCGTATTCTTATTTGTGATTTTAACTTTTTGTTTCTTGAAAGCATAATATTCCGCTTAATTGTTCCGTTGATTAAATACCATTTAATAATTTTATACCATTCATTGACCAAGTAAATAGGGTGGGCAATCAGGTGTTTTGTGTATCTCTGACCACGTAAATATTTTTTTATTTTAATTTTAACCTTAAGTGTTGAGGTTAAAATTATACAGCACGTGGCGTATTGTAGCGTAGCTAAATAACATATAATGGCTAACCATAAAAAAACCAGCAGTAAAGAAAATACTCGCATCTGTTTTTGTTTTTCTGCTGAAAGAAAACTGTAATATAAATAATACCTCTATCGGCAAATGTAACTGTCAAGCTTGTAGATGTATTTAAAAAATTATATCCACAGATATATCTGATTGCCAACCCTAAAATCCAATTTAAAATCTCGCATTAATTTCGTGAAAACGGACGAAAACGAAACTACGTGTGATATGTTTATTTTCAGACATCTGTAATGATGTGTAAGTAATTTATGTTATACCTCTGTATACGTATATACAATTTATAAAACAAATTTCTGTTGTTTTATGTATACGTACGATACGTATAATAATTTTTTCTTAACAACTTGAACACGGTGGCTTATTTCATAATGGAATATGACTGCGTGAACTGCTAGAATTAAACATCGGTTTTTGTTAAAAACCCAGGAATATTAATATCAAAGAAATTAAGTATGCGGTTCTGCCTAGCACATTCACCTGTCCCTTAATCGTATCATTGATTATTATCGTATTGCACATTTGTTACAGAGCTTTAAATTATAACCAAGACAAATTGTCCCTATGAGCCACTTGTCTTCATCCACTCATGTTTTAAATCATAAATGTTCAAAGTTAATGAATATAATCTATTTGTTATATATACGAGTATTTTTTATTAAAGTTATTTGAAGAGGCTTGTGAATAATAGTACATCGTAATGGTCTTTCATTTCATGTTTGTTTTCGACCGATATGTTGCTTACAATATACCTACCTATCGTACACCCACGCGTCTGAAAATTTAGAAACTTTTGACGTGACGCTTAAATTGACAATTATTCTTGTTTTAAAGTTTTTATTATTTGTTATGACAATAATTTACAATGTGTATTTGCTTGTGTTATGAATAAAATGTTTTGTAGGTCGGTAATATTTACAGGGATGAATGTGAACGAAGCACTACAGGTGTGTAAGAATAGAGATATTTGGCACTCTGTGCTCTCTGCCTACGCCGCAAGGGACCTGGCGTGGAGATATATATGTATGTAATATTAATATCTGTTTGTCCGCTCGGTCCTTTTTTTATTATGTGTAAGACGGCTAGACTCATGATTGTTTTTTCGGGTTGGCGCTTCTACGAGGTCCTTCTTCATAAGCTCGTGCCGATTAAGCGAGGTCGCGGCGAAGACTGAACGGAGACGGAACTAGTTCGGCCATCCCGAAAAAACAAACGTGAGTCAAGGGATCTTATACATAATAATGTGTAACACTAATGAAATATTTTCTTTATTCTGTCATAGAAACAAAAAATATGAATAAAACAACAAATAGAAAAACGCACATCGTGTTTGCATTCTGCAACTGCGTACGTATTGTATACTGGTACTGTAATGAGTTTAATCAATTTGAACAACTCCGTTAAACACTGCAGGGGGTCCGCCGCGACCTTGCTGCTAGTTGAACTTAATTCTTCCTAGATAACAATGAGAGATCCGTTCCTATAAATTAAAACGGCAATTAAATTTCTCGCGACAACGTCATTAAAGCTCAGAAATAAACAGAGATTTACTTAAATATTTCCTAATATTTAAAAAGCATGAATTTGTCTACAAAACTTTAACAGACCCAAGATAGGATAAAAACACCGTATAACGTACACATACAAATATTAACACCATTCACACCACTTTTCTTTTGATTCCTCCGCAAACCTGTGTGCACACCAAATAGTTTACAAGATGCTTGTCGTAACAGGTTTCCACAGCCTTAAGCCATTCATAATAGTCATAATTCTTACACTATCTAAGTCTTTTACTTCTTTTATTTTGTACAGAAATTAAGATGATATAGTCGTACTAATTATAAATTTTGCAATCGAAGTGTTGAATGATGCCTTAACTTGCTATCCCTCTTTACACAGAATTATTTTGAGGTCAATTGAAATATAATTGGGAATTTTAAAGAAAAGCTTTTTTTGAATACAAATAATACCTCTAATATGGCGATTTAATTGAAAAATTGATACTGTTTCGAAAGTGTGGTTTTCATTAGATTTTTACGTTCTGAGATGTTAATCTAATTGTCTTGGGTATTAATCTAATTATTATCTGCATGATATCCGGACTTGTGTATGTGTGCATCGAATGCCTATTACCGCATCAGAATCAAACAAAGCGTTCAAAATATGTAAGTTTATCGTAAGTGTAAGTTTATCGTCACGAAAAAACCGGGAAGTTTTACGGATGGTGTGCAGGATTAACCGTTTTCAGTTTCGATTTACTGGGAATTATACGAAATAGCTATGCGCCATCTATCACACATTAGGTAATATATCGTATGTTAATAGTAGTACTTCGTCAGTTACATTCCCGATAATACCAAACACGACGAGTTAAATATTGAAACTCAACCGTTTAATTTCAATTTCTAGTAGTGGCTCGGAGTCTGGATATGTGCCCGGTGTATGGCAATAGACTCATCGCCTATTCCATAATAAGACGGAAATGTAACTTACGCAACTTGGGAGTGTACTAAACTCATCTGTCTACCTCTACGGGGTTCACAGGCGTGATATTACGATTTGTGGACAACCCATATGCGTTAATTTGATACTTGCAAGATGACATTACAGCATGCATATATAAGTACACAAAAAAATCTATTACCAAATTTTTAATAGTCCACGAGATTGTTCGTAATTATACAACCGTAATTATATTGAAAATTAACGATATTGAGATGACCACATATATATGTACGTACTTATATAGGACAACGGTCTCAAGTTATCTCTCACGGATTGCACAACTATTCACCGAAAGTGATGACATTAAATTGAAGCGTTGACAAATAGCTATCGGTTGTGGCGACCTAAATATACATTTGCCCGTTTTATTAATAGTTTGCCAACAGTGTCAGTATACTACGATATTGTATTCGGCAATAATCGTATATCAAGCAAAACATACATGCTAAACGTAAATATGTACATAATTTAAAATTATACGTTGCATGAAATCATTAAAGACATAAAAACATGTAGGTATCTGTATAACTAAATTCAGTTTACAATCATTTAAAACTGGTCTATTTTTGATCGATCCCCACATTTATCAGTATTTAACCCGATCACTAGCCTAATTTAAAATAATAAAAATTTAATTCATTGTATTTTATACGTTAATTCTATTTTAGTCTCACGTCAGTCGACTTAATAGACTCGTCACGAGTAGCTTTTGTATGACATAAAATTACAATCTACATATGATGCGCATTAAACACAAATTCCATTCAACTCTTTGCACAAAAATAACTTTCTCCGTGTAAAAGTCGAGTGATGTTGAAAAATGTTACTGAGGATTCTTGAAATAAATTGTGAAGAAAACACGATCTTCTGAGCGTTGACAGTTCGCCACTCAACTGTCACGAGATATTTCTCAATAATGTATGTCAAATCTTTGTAGAAACCACAACATATTCGTTTTCGAACTACTGAATAATTAACTTTAACGTAACATCACGCCTAGAATCCCGGAAGAGTTAGGCACAGGAATGTAGAACACTTTCACATTTCAGCAGTGATTTACATCCCACTATGGAATAGGTGGATTTGGAGTAATTAACTTAAAGTAGACTGCCTCGTTGGTCGTGTTGGTTGCAAATGCGACTGCCGAATGGGAGGTCCTGAGTTCGAATCCCGGGTCGGGCGCTACTGAATTTTCTAATTTAGATTTTCTAGTAGTGGCTCGGAGTCTGGATCACTACCTATTCCATCGTGGGACTTAAAAGTAACTGGTGAAACGTGGTAGTGTTCCACATTCCTCTGCCTACCTCTTCGGGGATTACAGGCGTGATGTTACTTTTTTTTTTTACTTAACTTAAATTATATTATTATTATTATTATTTAATGTTCAATACCAATATTTCTTCAGGATAGTTGATTAATCTTCCAACTGTACATTAGTAACGAAAATTCAAAGAATTCGATTAATTAAATGTATTTACCAATTAATTATTTATCAACTGAAAAAAAATATTAAATTCGGCTTTCTTTTTGTTTTAGGTATTGTTATAACCACATTAAAACCATTTCATACATCGTATAACGTGGCCAAGCATATTTAATATGACTTTAATATAAATTGAAAAGTGAAAACATGTTTGAACACATATAATAGATAATAATATTCTTTCGTAACTTTCAAAAGTGACAAGTGACAGCCATGTTATTTAAGTTGCCAGTGTCACTAATGGTATCTGATATTTGAAAGTACTTTTTCTAATGTAATAAAAAAATATTGCATAATACATTTTGCTATCATCATAAACAAATTTGACTCGTTCATAAAAAAAATTATCGATGAAACATAAAAAAGTTGCCAATGCCAATAATGATCACACTGTACGGTAAATGTCACTGTAATAGAATTGTTATTCATGCTTCGTTAACAAGAATTGGCATATTTGAATTTATGCCAAGAGAGATTGACTGCCTCGTTGGTCGTGTTGGTTGCAAGTGCGACCGCCGAACGGGAGGTCCTGGGTTCGATTCCCGGGTCGAG
>DWDV01001911.1:0-12355 GCA_018245615.1 Mimoniades ocyalus | reverse complement strand
AGCAAATTGTCTTTATCATTTATTTAATTCGTCTATAACATCTTATACAAGCCGAGGATAGGACGCGATAGCGCTCTAAGTAAACAGTGGCGTAGCGTGGGTTTCAGCTGCCCGGGGTGGGAGAAAACGTTGCCGCCCCTTCAAAAGTTCCTATGTCTTGGACGAGCAATAAAAGGTCACCTTAGGATCTCGGCGAGTAGAAAACGAGGTCACATGAGATTCTCGGCGAGCACAAAAAAAGGTCATATAAGAATCTCGGCGAGCACAAAAAAGGTTACATGAGAATGTCGACGAGCACAAAAACAGGTCACATGAGAATCTCGACGAGCACAAAAAAAGGTCATCTAAGAATGTCGACGAGTAAAACAAAAAAAGGTCTCCTAAAGATCTCGAAAAGCAAAGAAATAGGTCTCCTGTAAAAAGTAAATCACTTCAGGTACTTCAACGGATACGTTTTCATGGACATAGCCCACCCCAGGGGGGGAGGTCATGACCCCCGTGACCCCCCCCTGGATCCGCCCTTGTTATCACAAGACTACAATTGTCAGCTTAAGCCACCCTCTAGGTTGACTTCTAGTAACAATTTTTTTAAAGATTAGCGCAGTCTATTAACATCGAAACCCGATGTTCTGATGACCTTCAGATATTTGTTATCCCTAAGGACAACGTTTAAGCCCAAATTATCCTAAATGAGTAAGTAAAATATAAACATTACCGGCCTACTTATTGTTCTATGCGATTATGTTAGGAGACAGAAATTGTAAATTGGCCTTTTGACAGACTTAGACAGTGTTTAAAATCCTACATTAATTATCTTACCAAATCCAAGTTCTCATGTCATGCATGCGTTCAGAAAGAACTGAACGATTCTTAATCATATCTAGGTACTTAGTGATAATTCCTGGCATATTATCTTAGAAGTTGTTGTCAGTATTGTAAGGAACTTTTTCTATTACAACGTTTAACATAATTAGTCTGCTGTTTGTATGGGTTGTCTATGTCAACGAAGACACAGGAAATCGCATTGAGGGTCACCAGTATAAGAAGTTTTAATTATATTTTATTTTATATATATTATGTAGAGTATGGTTTTACGCACTTTTATTCTGAGAGGAGACCTGTCTATCAGTAAGGCGATAAGAGAGTAAATGCTAATGATGAAATATCAAAATGCTCCTTTATAATGCCATACATTATTATTTCTAGTCTAGAGATAGATAATCACGAATTATATATATTTTTAATTATTATTAAATGTGTAATAAAAACGTTTGTATGACACCAACACCATTCATTACATATATAATAACGAAAAACCTTTGAAATATAAAAAAAATAACTGTGTAGAAACAGTTTCACTCAATACATTATTACGGAATATAAATTAAAGTTGACAAAGAATACGGACCTTAGCTTAAATCGAGGTCGGTTCGAACACAATTCGACAACCACACAGAATGTTTATACAAGTGACCATTTGTTCATCATGCTTAACCAAGAAATCGATTATGTGTGTTTTGGGTATCATTGAATTGATTATAATATAAAATGTATGTAACCTCAACCTATATATTCAATGGTAAAATTTATCTATTTACATACGTGAAATAGGTATCTACGAGTATGTACCTGTACTATCGGTGGGCGAGTCGAGATCTGCCTGCTATATGCAGACCTTTCGATAATTAAATGTTATATAAGTTATGAATAGTGGTAAATAGAATGTGTGAACTACAAATATTTATTAGTTATAATCGATGAATACTTGACTTAGCCGTTCAGTCGTTTGTTCTAACATTGTGCCCATCTAATACCCGGAAGTCTACTTCTAATGTGTCAATCTTGTAATTCTTCTCTTATTAATACGTATATCAATTATTTTTCATGTTACAGTTTAAAAATATTAAAAACTTAAACCGTCACGGGTAACGTGATGGTCATGCTCTACACAGAACATTGTACTTTGGAATAACGATTCTTCAATAATGTGTCTATGTCAGTGTGTTATAAACGAATAAACTAAATATCTAGTAGTTCCATAAAAAATTGTTACACTATACATAGAGGCGAGCTTGAACATTGGATGGTAGTTAAAATAGTTAACAAAGACAGGTTAAGCAAAAACTCTGAACAACACAAGTGAGTATTGTACGACAAAATAGGTTTTTTAAATTGTATTTTTTTATTTGTGTACAGTGTAGAAGCTACATAAAGACAAATGTAAGCGCCAGTAAAGGAAAGCGAATAAGAATGTTTTGTACAGCGAAGTTATTTATAAGTTTTATATATTTTTACACTCCTTACCACAGAAAGATTCAACAGGGTGGTGTAAGGGCCCATTTTTTTTGCTAACAGCATCCTCGCCGACTGTGGCTTTTTTCGAAACAGAAATTATGACAGGAATATAAGAGAAGTCAGTTTATGTCTCTTCATTTTTTGTAAAATCTTTAGAATCTGTCATTCTCTGCTATTCCCAGTTCCTTTAGTTTGTATACAGATTTAATCGAATAACTTTGAATACCTTACAAACAGCGTAAAGGTCATAAAGTTGGCGAAAATAATCTTTGACTACTCTTTGGTCCAATGGTTGGTCACGCTAATTGTTGATCCGGGGCTGTGAGCTGGATAGCCAACTGGGATAAATATTTGAATAGCCTGATCAATTACGACCCTATCCTGCCTTCTTCATAAGCTCCGTCGTTAACAGTGAGGTGGCGTCGAAGAATGATACACCTTCTAAAACTACGCTGCTTTAAATTGGATTGGATTGGATTCACAAAGTTACAAATTAAAATAGAATAAAAAGAAAATAGAATGAAAATTGAAGTTAAATAAGATTTTTAGAGAGTACGAAATTTGTCTTTTTTTTTCAAGACACATTTTATATATTATCATATAGGTAAATCATGATTATTAGTTTTGTAAACCTTTTTAATAGGATGCTGCCATATTTCCTGTTAGGTACATTCAAATTTTAAACATTTTTCAAAATATCTAGCTATAATAGACTGGTGAAAACTATGACCTTGGTAATTTTTTTTTATCTACAAAAATATGAATGTATATTTTAAATCTGATAAAAAATATCTTTATAGTGTGCAATAAATAAATATAACAGACTTGTGTTTTATCTACGTCATCTTAAGTAGGCTGAAGCAGACAACCTAGTCTAAGCCAACCTAGTCCTTGGATGTATCCCGCCACCAAGGAATTTCATGACGCACGTTTCACAAAAAAAAAATACTTCTTAAATATCCTCAACATGTTATACAAGTTTTATATAAACAAGCCCCTGTTTAAAAATGCTCTGTATAAGAATGATAAGAAAATTTCACATCACAAAATGGTTTTATAAAAACGAAATGAGAACTTATCTATTAATTCTGCTGATTGGTACATTCTCATCTTGTAAAATGAAAATTTTATGCAATTGGAGAAATCTTCGTTTACATTGTACAAAAGCGTTTAGGAAAGTTCAGTAAGTTACTCACGTATTGAGAAATCTTCAAATTTTCTGTACAGCTGTATGATTGAAGAGAAAAACGAAAGGTTTACTTACATACGAGGTACACTTACGCAGGAATTAGAACAAATATAGATGACACTTGAACACACACGAAACCACATGAGCACAGGGCTGTACTTCGATTGTAATGAGTAAATTTACAGCCTGTTATTAATTAGCAACGTAGATCCTGAGTGGATAAACTAATATACATATGTACATATACATGAAATTCCTACATGGATTTATTGCCACGTTGTCACAGAGACTAGTAATTTTCAGCTGTAAATTGGGGGAAGGAATCATTATCATAATCGAAGACACCCGTTCCAATTGAATGTTGTGTATTTGATTATTAAAATGTACATTGTCACAAAACAGATATATACATATATACGTATTGTAATGTTTGCTTTCCGATAGGGTTGGCCCGGACTAAGGTTATCCACCAACTATAAGCATTGCAACTTTTTTCGCCTTACATTAATTGAAGTCATCATACATGTTCGTTTTTAACAACATTATTGATCTAGTTTTATTAGGACTTCTTTATATACGTGTATCTTTCAAATAAACTAGAACTTGAATCGTTTAATTAATACCTAATGTTCATTAATTGAATGTTTCAACTACCTTAAATATTTGATATGAAAAGCTTCACAGTCCGCCCCTGGCCCGAAGGCTGTATTCACGAGACCTACATCGCTGAACCGCAGCTCTGCAAGCCTCAGTCCAGCCCCGATCACCTATTGAAACAGATCCATGGACAATATTATCGATTATTAATTATAAATTCAATATTTTAACATTAGTCTTCGTCAAGTGTCACAGGACTTGGAAAAATCTCCTTGTGGTCGGTAAGAAACTTCAATTATTCACTAACTACCCCCTAAATTAAACTTAGATGTTACGTTGTGGAATTAGGAAAACATGTTTTATGCGTACATTGAACGTGTGCAAACGCTCTTATGTTCATGTTAATAAGCTTATTATTGTACCTACATACATATGCATGTCCATTAACAGCGGTAATAGTAATGTTCTTGTAAAATATATTTAGACATGAACATCATCCAATGTACTACAATTATTTATTTTATTCATATTTTATTAACTACAGTATTTTCATATTATATATTTTGAACAAGGTAGTCATTATCAACCTTTTTTATCAGCCCGTGGTTGGACGCAGGACTCTTTTCAGAATGAGAACGTCTGAGACCAGAATCTGCCACGCTGACCAACTGCGGATTGGCAGATATAACACGACTTAGACACCATAATGGATAACTCTAAGGTGTATAGATGAATCAGGTTTCTTACCAATGTTATAAGTACTGATATCAGTAATATAAATTACTGATTTCCGATATTAACCCCAGATGAGTCACGACCACTTAACATGAGACGATTTTACATATTTATTACTAACATAACTAAAAACGTCGTGATGAACCACTGCAGTCGAATGACATATAACTGGATGTAACATGTGTAACATAAGGTTTGTTAATAGGTAATAGCTATCGATGCTTTTAAAGGTACTAATATACAAAGGGTGTGAAACACTAGAGTGTGGTTGGAACAACACGTTTGGTTTACATAAGTTAATATTCTATGTACCACTTGCAAGACAACTACTGTGTGCAACGGCCCTTATTCTGATAAAAATATATCTGCCTAAAGCAAATTATTATTAAATATGTACGAAATAATCCGAATTTAATCATACTACGGACATTGGCACAATAGATTAGAATAAGTATTACAATTTTAATGCTTACGCAATATAAATAGGTAGTTACTAAGATAAACATACTAAGTTCATAGCCTTATTATCTTTAAGCAATTAAACTAAAATAGTATCCTTTGCGGCTATTTACACAGAAGCAACACTCTTGTAACTTTTCTTACACGTCAATTTTCACCTTTTTTAACAACTAATATATGCTCCTCCGGTGCTGTTTAAGCAACATCTGTCAAGGGCAACGGGTCCGAGAACCGTAGTTTTATCTTTTTGATTTCTCCTGTTCTTTTAAGACTCAATTCAAAATAGATGTCTTAAGAGGATCGAGTAGTTTTGTTCCACGTAATGAGTCAATTCGATTAGCGTGATTTAGTATTTAAATAATTTAGAATGTTTAAATTCACAGGTCTGCCATACCAAACAATTATGTAAATGTCTAAGAATTCGTAATATCGTAACATCACACCTGAAATTCTCGAAGAGGTACGCAGATAGCTGCAGGAGTATAAAACACTTCCACGTTTCACCAGGTGAGTGAAGTAAAGTTAATAGTGAGACGCAAACGTTTACGTCTCACAATGGAATAGGCGATGAGTCTATTGCCACACACCGGACACATATCCAAACTCCAATCTAATACAAATTATAGTTTTATTTTTAGTCTAGTTAAAAAATAGGACAGTATCCGACCCGGGAAACGAAAACAGGACCTCTCGATCTGCAGTCCCGCTTTGCAACCCCCTCGACCAACGCGGCTGTCAAGAATTATATAGTAAAAGAAAATAACCTAATTCAATAATATAAATAAATAGGTATTTCACTTTACAAGGCAATATTGTATCGTATGAGTATAAAATATATATTATATACATACTTACAATACATTTTTAATGTACTCAGACGAGGTAACATCGCAATGTTCAAACACTTGTTTAAACAAACTGAGCGTTTCTGAGTCATTTTCACTTCAAATTCCACGCTGCAACGAATAATTTAAATTGTAAGTTCAGTTTTTGATTCAATTCAACAGCAGTTATTCTGTCTGAGCACGGTACTAGTATAGATGGTACCAGATGTATTATTATTATTATACTTTACTAAGACTAAAGTTGCAATGTCGAGTGTTTTAGTCTCTACCCAATAAGTATTACTACCATAGTCGTGTCTCCTTGTGACAAGGTGGCAGAAAAAGTACTACAAGAAATGTAATGAAATGAATTTTGAAAATGTTTCAATGTTATAAAATTTTATGTATATGTTATGTTTTATTTATAAAATAAATGATAAGTACTAAACATGTACGTATCGCCACCACAGCTGCACCTATTTCTATCGTATAGCAAATGCAACAACTTGTGTTTTAGTCTCATAGGGGTGCTTGCAGTCCATATGTACATAATTTGCAGCGGCAATCTCAGTCTTCAAGAATAGGTAATAGCGTGACTATGACAAAATTCGAATAGGACCGATATTAACAGTTGTTAGCCGAACTAGTACTGATAACAATATCTGTTACTTGAGTATTATTAACAACTAATAATAACTGAAGTAATTGACACGGATACTATTGTTCGCGGTAGGTTGTACTCGTAGAGGCTATAGACGACAGCGGTCATTCCTGATTCATACTTGCTGGTTTTCTACTCGCTTCATATCTGTATCACAATAATAATGCGGAAAGTATTCTGTAAAAAATATGTAGTAAAACCCTTTATTAGCGTTTAAGAGTTTATTATTTAAAAAATACTTCAATTTGAGTGCAGATTGGACCATAATGATTAAATATGACATATTATCAGATATCTCTGTTCATTTTTCGTATAAATTTGTTGAAAAAATATTTTATTTATTACATTTTGTAACAGCTCTTTCTCCCAGTATATTGTAACAATGACACCTAATTAATATTTGTACCTAATTAATACACTTTCCTAATAGTATTTGTCCATGTTGTTTACATTTTTCAGTCTGCTCTATAGGCCTCATTAACAAATATCTTCTTATGACTTTTAATATTAACAATTAGTCGTTAAAAGAGTTTTATTTTGTTTACGAAGTTACAATAGATATTTGGTTTCAATTTTATCCATACCCAATCTCAAATGCAATAGATATAGTTATGTAACATATGAAGTTTTGCTACTTCAGGAGTTTAAGCGGGAACTTATAAGTATTCTCCGACTTTCGTCGTATTTTCGTACGTCGTGTGTCGTCTATCTACTCCACACTTAAAACATA
This sequence comes from Mimoniades ocyalus, assembly GCA_018245615.1. Classification (NCBI taxonomy): domain Eukaryota; kingdom Metazoa; phylum Arthropoda; class Insecta; order Lepidoptera; family Hesperiidae; genus Mimoniades; species Mimoniades ocyalus. The sequence goes on along the minus strand of DWDV01001911.1, from coordinate 4,865 downwards.
TTCAAATCAATAAAAGAAATGTATCCAAAAGCATCTAAGTTAAACAATAAAGATTTTGTTGATTCATTTCTTAAAACAATCGATGGGAAATAGTCGATATTACAATGGTAATGGATGGTATAGATACCTGTATAGCAGAGATTACAACCCAAAAAGTTTATCAAGGCTTAACATTTACCTATCAATTTGACACAACGGCAATTTTACACAACGTCAACACGTTTTGGTCGGGAATCTAATCTGATTCATTTAATGACGTGATAATTTCAGATGTTCGTTCTGGAACCTTATGTTTGTATATCTGTCGTTTATATCCATTGTACACGGGCATTATCAACTCTGGTTCTCATAACATAAAAAATAGATCCACACGTGGATTGTAGAAAGCGCATCCTTAAAAATATATCTGATAGTGTGTGCGCGTGAGTGTTATCGAATCTGATCATTGCGTCGGGGGCTGTAGGTTCGATTCCCACCAAAAATAAATATATTTGTATGTATGTAGTGTCTCAGTTGTCTGGTTAGCATAACACAAGCTCTCTTAATGCTTAAATTCAGATCGAATGGCCGTATGTGAACATGTCCTAAGATATTATTATTATTATTGTTACATCCATTACGTTGTTATGTTTGTCTGATGACCATTCATAAACTATAGTAGGACATTTATTTATATAAAAACATACAAATTTATAAGGTGTAATGACTTTTAGATGTAGGTAATGAGTTTTCAGTAGTACCTAAAAGTTCGTTGGACATTATTCGTGTGTCGTAATAAATAACATATGGCAATGAATTTAAATGGAGATGATTTTGAGAACATTTCTAACACCCCGTTTGTTTGTTCTAGATATTCACTGTTTTGATACGAGTTCCTCGTGCTGCATTGTTTGAGGAACATATCCAAGTTTTCTTCCTCAATTGCAATAGTAAACAAAAATAGCTGGACCTTATAGACATGCTATGCTCACCTAAGTAACATCCACTGGTAAAATAATAGCCATCAGTCTTATTTTAATTACTATGAGGATAGTATTTTTTTATTTATTGTTCTGTGTTTATGCATAAGTCACGCTTTTGTTAGATTGGCTGTTTAAAGTTTAACTTACTAATGCAACAACATAGACGATATTATGGTATCTTAAGAATCTCCGTATTGCCACCAGCCAACAATACCAGCCTATGAAATATTTATCATTGTAGAAAAATTATCCTAGTTATCTAGCAAGGATCAGGATTCTATCGTAATTCAATAAATTTGAAGTTTGAGTGTTATTGAGGTCCTTTGTGCATATGAATCTCAACTTCGTGCTTCTGTTTGAACACAGTCTAATGTCTTATATTGACAGTATAAATGTAAATAAAAAATGCTTTGTATTATTTTATTTACTGATTTTGTAGCACATACAATACAGAAAGTTTAGCTTTCTGAATTTTATATTTATATAAAATTTTAGTAGGTAGGTATGTCATTTCTCACATAATTCAATGTGCTCGTAATATTCTTAAAAACGATGAAAAGATTTCTATCGCATAGGTATTTACATATAAATGCATCTGATTTGCTCCAATATATAAAAGGTAAAATGACGTTAATAATGAAATGATTTTTTTCAGATTAAATTTTGACCATGAAGACAGTGTGTAGAAGATAAATAAATTAAGAAAGAATCAACCAAAGTTTGTTACGAAAATTATTGTAACAAATAAACAACGAATTGATTGTCTTCCGTTGTTGTACCTAAATGTCATGAAAGTAAGTTATTAAATAAATGTTTATCTTTAAATGTATACTCTAAAATTTTATGATATTTTTTACAGACATAAGTAGTATCAGACAACACACAACCCAGATAAAACAATGAAAATATAAAAGAAGAAAGAAGACACATTTTCTTGTTAAGCGAAGTTGGTTTGTGACCGTCACTAACGGGCAGTAATTTGGAAGTTTGCTCGTTTTGACGATCGCAAAATGAACTCGCTTGACTATTTTCTACAGAGTACGACTCATGAGCTTAATGGAAAAGAAAGAAGAATAAGAGGAAAGAAGAAATAAAATTAAGAGGAGAATAAAAAGAAAACGAACTTTCGGTTTTTTTTTTTCAAGTTTTAATATTTAGAATAACAAACGAGCAGTCGAACCATATAATGATAAGTGGTCACTGTCGCCTATAAAAAATTTTAACAGCCGAGAAGTGGCCATTTCGCTGTCAACTTTGAAGGATAGCTCTCTTCGCGCCTTTCTTGAGGAGCCCCTTGTCATCGGGCTCAGCAATTGTATACAATGTATAAAATTAACAAATCAGATTTCTATTGCCTTATTGTTTGAACTCTGAACTCTTTCGATACGATTATCATGCAAAGCGATACTAGGTTGTCTTCTCCATAATAGAGCGGATGCGAGGAAATGATTAGAGGGTGCTACTGTGATCCATTTATTTGATAATGAAAGAAAACCACAGTCACGCCTGCATTTCACCGAAGAGTTAGGCAGAAGAGTGTAGTACTCTTTCATGTTTCACCAGTTACGTTATACGTTCTATCATGGAATAGGTGATGAGCCTATTATTATATACTGAGCACAAGTCTAGACTCCGATCTACTACTAGGAATTTCAAGTTACAAAATTCCAACAGCATCTGACCCGACATCGAATCCAGGTTAGGTTAGGCAGTCTCGAGTAAAGAGAGATTTCTTGCATATGCATCTCGATTCGAAGAATTCAAATCAGGGGTGCGTCCAGTTCAGTTTATAGTAAGAATAATAACCTCAACCAAGTATTGTCGGATTTATACAGCAGCGGATTGAGAATTGTCTTCGAATACCATAAACTGATTTGATGTGATTCCAATATCTTCCTTATCCTTTGCACTTATAATCCTCTCAGTTACAGCTTGTACAGCAGATATGTAAAATTACATCTCGAACAGTATAGTTGTAACAACCAATGTAAGCTTCAATTTCTAATTATAATGGAATTGCCACGTAGTAGTGAAAGAATGAAGCTGAATTCTCACAATTTTCTTTGACTTTGATAAAATGGCTATTGTTTATATTTATTGGGTCCATTTGCATTTTATTTACCTATATCTGTTTATGTAGATTAAACAATAAACATTTTTCTGCCTATTTGTCTTTTATTGTAAATTATATAAGTAGGTATATATGTAACAAAAAAAGTAACATTTCGTCTGTATGCCCCGAAGATGTAGGCACAGGAGTGTAGTACACTCCCACGTTTCACATATCTCGCTATGATCAGCATTCTCCATTCCTGATGGCACTGGAATTGATCCTTGTAAGAGATACGCAACGCAATTGTAGATAATATCTTTTATATCATTTATTTTTGTTATTCTGATTATTTACAAGTTTCAGTAAAACAATTCAAATTAAATTGTCACTGCAATAGAATAGCAGCAGTAGAAGTCATAGATATATTAGAGCAGTAATAGTACTTGGCATATATTATTGCGATAATATACTTAAGGCGTTGTTAGTCATTGTAAGATTTAGAAGGCACATGTTAGAATTTTTAAGGTTCCTATATACCTTCGACAAACTTAAACCAATATGTCATTTTAAAACCCAAAAGCAAATGGAGAGAATCGTCTATTTATCATTCAGTCAGACGCATGTAAATATGACATTACTTATGTTCTCGTATCGTTTATAATAATCAGCAACTCCGTCTAAGCTGCAAACGCTTACGATAAAACACAGCCTCTACTTCAGCCTCTTGGACTCAAGTAAGCTTCCTAATATTAGAACTATATCTATTACATATAGATATTGTTATTTAACATGTACTTACATTTATGAAACACAGAGTCGGGATTGACATTAACAAGTTTCAAATATTGGGTGACATATGTATTTAAACCAATTAACCTTTATTTCCATTATTACAGGTAATATTAAAAATTCATCTTTAAAGTGTTTGTCAAATTGGCTTATTATTAGATAACATTAAAAAAAAATAGGATTATTGTATAACAGGATTATCAACAGTCTAATTCCACTGCTGAAGTTAGGCCTCTATGCGGGTTAAGAATTGCAAAGCAGGCATCCGCCGCAGCCTGTAGGCGGCAAGGACCTTAGTACCTAGGCAGGCCGCCTAGCAAAACACCCAGTATTCGTTCACTGTTGTTTAATAACATCGGGGGATAGGTACATTTGGTACAAGGGGCGCACTGGATGCGTAATGGCGTTCTCTCTTAGTGAACTTGACTAATAGAGAGAACGCAGGGAAATGGAAAATACATTGTCATGTACGACCACAGACATAGGTACTTATGATATACAGGTACATACATACATATACAAATACAATATACATACATACCATGTACTTTATAGCTAAAGATGAATAAGAAGTTAAAATTAAGTTTAGTCAACAAATCTTCAGTTTATTTCCGAGGAGTGGCTACGATGTTCAACATAATGTTTGCCATAAACGAAGAAAAACGAAACTAACAATTTATTAAAAGGTTAAGAACCGTACATACCTATGAACAAAGTTTTATTCAATAACTATAGTGGCATTAAATGAATATATCAAAATAAACGTAACATCACGCCTGTATCCCCGAAGAGGCAGGCAGAGGAATATAGAACAATCCCACGTTTTACCAGTTACATTTACGTACCACTATGGAATAGTTGGTGAGCCTATTGCCATACATCGGGCACATATCCAAACTCCGAGCCACTACTAGAATATCTAAATTAGAAAAATTTAGTAGTGCCCGACCCGGGATTTGAACCCAGGATCTCCCGATCGGCAGTCGCACTTGCAACCAACACGATCAACGAGGCAGTATATACCAAAATATTAGTAAACAATAATAAATTGCAATATTTAT
>DWDV01001910.1:0-12357 GCA_018245615.1 Mimoniades ocyalus | reverse complement strand
TGCAGAACACTCCCACGTTTCACCGGTTACGTTTAGTCCCACTATGGAATAGGTCGTGAGCCTATTGCCATGCATCGGGCACATATCCAGACTCCGAACCACTTATAGAAAATCTAAATTAGAAAATTTTGTAGTGTTCGACTTGGGTATCGAACCCGGGACCTCTCGATCGGCAGTCGCACTTGCAACCAACACGACCAACGAGGCAGTCAAATTATATGGCGTAATAATATTTATTATTATTATTGATTCCAACGTATTATTTATATAAACGACTGGACTATTTTTACAAACAACTGGGAAGTAATAACTAGTACAATTTGTTTTTCCCTTAAATTTTTTTCGAATTTGTTTAATAAGCGCTTGTTGTCATAAAAATATTATAGAACTACTTTCCAAAAATAAAGAAACAATTATCAAACTATTACATTGCGAAACACAACATTTATAACCTTATAAACGGTTTGAAACAAAACAAAACTAGAATTTAACATCGTCATGATTGTAACAATAGCTTTACAAGGAATAGCGATCGCTTCCCAAAATCAATATAAAAAATGACGAGATGTAATAAATTGCATCATAATATGTATATCGCTTGCTGTACTCATCTCGCTCTACCCGTTATTTGCGTCTCGCTCTAACCAGCACGTGTACTCAGACCCCAACGTTCAAATGACATCGATTACAATAAACGACTGTGCAGTTAAAGACGAGATAATTTGCTCAGTTTTCTTAACAACGCTCTAAACTACTAGCGTCCAATGCGAATAAGAGCAAAGTAATATCGTATAATGACCAACGAAATGATCCAATTGTGAATGTAAAGCACAATAACTCTTGAAGGATGAGACATCTGGCAATCACTTTGTGCTCTTCGCCTACCTTTAAGAGGCCTAGCGTGACGATATATATATTAATATGTCATGTAAATTTTTTGCACAAAATATTAGTCTACAGTAAATCGTTAGACAGAATGTGAAAATATTGAACCTAAATTGAAACATCCATCGACCTACTCGTTAGTGTGCTAGACGAACAGCAGTAATCCAATTACGAAGCCGATTGGACCTTATTTAAATATACACTATCGATCGACCGTGACTTTGGCTTGCATACTGACTCAGTGTTTCTGGAAAGAACAGTTCATAGACATCACTTTATTCATACGGAAACAAACCTTTCTGAACGAGATATGGCATTTTAGTAGATGATAAAAATGTTTGTAAGCATATTGTTATTGTTCCAGTATATTGGCAAAATGAACGTTTCTTGTTTTATTTCTTTGAAAGTTACTTTTAAAGTTTGCTTGTATTGTGTGCGAGTATATGCCTGTGATGGACAGTTGTGCTAAGAAACCGACCCAGTGCTGTCAAGAGCGCAAAACGTCTGCCGCGGATTCCGAAAAGTAGTTACCTACTTATTACGTAAGGTATCTACTTAAAATACTTAATTTAGAAGTACAATAACAGATTAATGATATAGGATTATATATTGTACAATAGGCGAAAAACGTAGTCTCGACAGTTTTTAGTTTTTAATTTTTTTCTGACCTTATCGTTTCACTGCTGGGCACCAGTCTTTTTTCAGAACGGGAGACGTCATAACCTCATATGAGGGAAGACCTATGGTACAGATGATGATGACAATGGTAATAACGAATATAATAGCGATGATGATGCTGTCAATATACAGTGGAAAAATTCCGAAGACAAGAATCAAATACCCGATAGGGCCGCGAGGGAATGCCGATATTATATTTTACAAGATCCATACATTTGATTGCGAGGCGTTAGAGCGTGAAAAGATTATTGTTCACTGACGCGTAATGATTTTCTCGCTCAAGTGGGTACATGACTTAACATGACCAAAGAGATTATTAACGAAACTGACAAATCAATACGCAGCAAAACATTAATAATTTAGGCGTAGCTTCGCATTTATATGCTGTATAATCTACAGATCAAAACTTGTTCTACATTCGTAATTCCATTACAGATAATACTTTTTTATGCTTAGAAAACAAAATTTCAATAACATAATGCCGGTGCGTTATCTGCACCGTCACTATCTTTGTCCTATATACACTATCTATAAGTACTGGACTGTACTTGATCTACAGCTTTAGTACTAAGCATTGGTAAGTCTGTCAATCTGTGCCAGGAAGTCAGCTAACCTGCCTTGTGTCACCATGTTTGACTACGCTCATAAGCCTTCTCATTCTGTGACTCTTCTCATGCTCATCCTCTCATGGGTCTTCACCCATGCTCAAAATTGCTAATTAAAAAGGATTGACCACACTGAAGGACTCATGTTTGTTTCGGTTCAAAGTGTCTTATCAAAACATTGAGAATATTATTAAACAGCGCATTGAGAATATTATTTATTTATTCTTTATTATACCTACACCATAACAGGCAATACCAAGGGCGAAAATAAATTACCGAATATATTAGAGCGATATGTATATTTATATGATTTAGCTTTAGATTTTAGAACGCTCTCTTCAAGATTTATGAAAACGTGATTTTTTTATGCATCAAAGCAACTATTTTGTTTTTACTTTACTTCAAGGTTTACAAAAGGATAATATTATTTAAATTCATTATGGGCCTTAAATTTGCATTTTTATGTAACAAGAAACTATAAATAAATAAAAAAGAACAAAGAAACAAAGAATTTCGTAGAACGTGATAAGTTAACCTCTCACTTCAAGGCACAAATCACGCTTCGCGACGGAAGTAAGCTTTAGATTTATTCCAGGATGTTGTTATAGATCAGTTTCTGTAATACACATATATTTTGATTAATAAAATTAATACACTGTATAATGTTACTTAATATTAACGCATACTGTTTCAAGAACTCTCTGACCTCCAATCACGTTGTCCCATTTTGTAACTAGAATTGTCTAAGATTGTTGAACAAAATTGAGATCAAAATTATTTCCATGTAATATTTATGTAATATTTATTTCCATATAATGTCGCAACATTGGTTAAAACATATGGTATAAAAAAATTATTTTCTTATGATGTTGTTAGTAAAATGCGGACTAAACCTTAAATGAGATTTAATATCAGTCAAACCAAGTGGTTAAAATTAGGTGTAGGCATTTAATCCTACTTAATGTTTAATCGTTAAAAAGTATCTATTTATTCATCTGCACCCAGCAACAGAGACAAAGGCTTCACACACTGAAATTATATAACATGTCACACGATTAATAAATTGCTTCCAGACGGAAACGACGTTTTATCGCTTGTTAAAATAGCTTCGCTTGGTACAATGGCTGGAAGTGTACACTGGAGTATATTCCAGGACTCGTAAAATTTCGTTGATTGAATCAGGCGTAACAACAAACTTAATATTGAATCCCGTAACCAAATATCCAACTAAAACCTGAGGAACGATCCTTCAGAATAAAATAACACTTAAAAGCCAAAATTTCATTGTAATGATGAAATTTGATACAAAACTTTCAACTAAAAAATAATTATATACAATTTTAAAATGTCAGTATCTCAACTTGTACGAACGATTCGGTCATAAATTTTCGAATTTTCGTATTAAATTCTATAATTGGTATTTTAACTAAGCGTACAAAATAATTGACAATTATTCTGTGAAATTTATTGTAACGCTCTCATGAAATACAATTACCGCATTGTGACACAAAATGAACGACATTAAAAATAAAATAAAAAGAACAGAAATATTTATTATTTGTAAAAATGGCGACAAAGGAACCAACAATACAATTATGTATGTCACACATAACACGGTTCTGGCAACAGCATTACATGTATTGCCTATGAAACGACCAGAACGAAATGGTACTTGGTCCGGCGGTGTAATTACAGCTATCAGGTGTTGGTGATAAACGAACTGAACGATGATAAACGTTAAAAATGTTTGATACGATGTAATCACAAATTTAGGATGTTGCATGTTTTACATGTCATGGTCATTGACACCGATCCAAAATTGGTCGGAGGTTCGACAAGTATTCTTCACGCTTTTGGGTATTTCAAATTACATATTACTGATTTCGGTACTCGATGTTCGGTACTCGACCTCCCGATCGACAGTCGCACTTGCAACCAACACGACCAACGAGGCAGTCAGTCAGATAGATAGATATATTACGTGTACATGGGTAAATATTTTTACATGTGATAAAAAGTAATATCTTGAACTCCTAATTATAAAAGTTCCTTGTCAGTCGCTGTTGCTAATCATCAGATGATTTGCTTGTTTGATTAGTATAAATAAGGGTGTTATCTCTTATTAAAAATCACAATATCGTTAGAATAATGTATGTAAGTAAAACAATTAAAAATATGGCACTGGAGTTGTCTTATCCGTACAAATAGTACTAGATTGAGCTTGACAAGGTATGAGTTTTAGAATTGTGCCTAAGTAGGTTATAGCAATAAATGTGTGGCAACAGGCTCACCACTGATTCCATGGTAGAATGCAAACGTAACTGGTGAACGTGGGAGTGTATTACAATCTTCTGTCTTTCTTTTCAGGGATAAGAGGCGTGATGTTATGACTACATTATGTGCTTTAAATAAAGAATACGAAATTGCTCATGATGATGCAGACTTATAAAATAAAATTGTTGTTTGAAGTTGGACGAAGTAAATTAAACGCGTTTCGGTAGCGACATACAATATTACACAATCGTATTGTTACGTACCTTTGTAAATTGAAAATCCCCAAAAATGTTTTATAATTCTATTATGACATTTAGATAGATGTTTCAGAGAACTTCTGAATTTCACGGATTGTTTAATCGGATTAAGCGAAATGCTTACCAGACCCAATGAGCGACGACAGTACAATTCCCATTGAAAATTGATTAAAAGTCTAGACAATTTTAATGTTTCTTCCAAAATACATATTTACAATAATATTTGAATTGTTAAGTACCATTTATCCTTATAGGGGGCACTGTTGTCACCGGTGTTTTAATTACAACAAATTTCTAAGTGCGCAGTTTCATTTAAACATTCACAACTTTACAAAAGAAGCGCTTACGGTCAAGACAGCGGTATCCGCATTGGATAAATTTAGTAACATTGAACGCGACAGGCAATTTGTTTTTTACGTTATTTAAAAATAATATTTTCTTGTTTCCGAACACTGGTGTTATCTTTAGAAAAACGGTTAAATCCCGTCAATAGTTGTTAAAATATTTTCTTATTTTCGATTAATAAAGGACAACTATGAAAGTCATGACTTACCTATAATATATTTACTATTACTTTGTTTTAAAGCAATGATGGCGTAGTGGTTAAGAATTGTGCTTCCAACTCCACACGTCCTGGGTCCAAATTTTCATATCACTTGTAAAGGTGAAGTAAAAATATGACACAGAAATATACGCACATCACAGTTCTTTATAATGTTCTTTAAGGCCTGTGAAGTCTTCCAAACAGCATCTGACCAAGACGGCAGATTATGGGATTTTACTTACGTTATTATAAGCGACAAGAACTTTGTAGATAATGATAATGAGACTTGAGTATTGAAGGTACTTCAGTGACTGACACAATATATCAGTTACAAAGACCGGAGTGTGCGGCTTCCTACAACGACCATCATTTACTTTTAATAAGACATCGTAAATTCAAGTGTACGCGTCAAGTATCTACGCCGTAGAAGTTTTACCGACCGATTTTTATTTTTTCCACCTTCTCATTTTTGGGCTATTTAGCTTTGATGTACGTTTATCTTGTTTAACTTGCCGTGTGTCACGCACACTAATGCGGGGAATAAGGCTGATTGCGGTGTGCGGTTCGTTAGGTCGAGGCGAGGATTCGGTAATACAAAATTGCTGCGATGTTCGAAAATAAAATTCTAATTAAATTTATTCAATATACTATTTGCTATTTGTGAATATTTTTGTGATTTATTTAAGTAGGTACATAGTCATTTCTCTGTCCAATTTTTAAAATTTTAATTGTTTGGCAATAGTTCAACCAATTAAGTTATTGTACACATTATCTCCTGCAATGTCTGTGATATTCAGCTTTTGGTACCAATATTATACGGTGATCGTAAGTGGTCGCTTTACCTATCAAAATTGCGTGACCCAGAAAAGACCAATACGGTGTTGGATTTGAGGAGAACTCGCTTTGCGCCTGTCATTAAGAGCTCCATGACTTAGTGCTCCGGGACAACCCAAATCGGATGCTCATATTTCATTTTACATGTGCGCGGTAAAAACGAACATGCAATCCAACCCACGTAGGACTGCAACAATCTCAAACAATAATAATCCCAAACTACATAAAGCTGGTATTAAAGTAACCAGACAGTTGATAATCTACATTATGTAAATTATGTTTAGTAAAGTATGTATTATTATTATGTAAAGTTTATATAATTTTCCACCCAGACAGAACAAACAGTCGTGCTCATCATGTTTGTCCTAGACGGGAATCGAAACCACAACCCACAGCCGGGAATAATATTTGACATCGTAGTGTCAAGAGTTCGCGTAATTGTCCAATTTTGGTTTGTGGTTCGTTACACGATGTCGGATCTCTCCTGAAACCGTGTAAATATTTAATAATTTACATGAATAATCTAAAATTTTAGGTTATACGTACATCTTAAGTACGACCAGCTATTTAATAGGTATATCTGTTCGTGTGGACATTTATTTCGAATTTTATTTACACATAATATGTATACATTAAAACAATACTACATACATAGTTATTATACACACGTAGTTCTTTTCTCATCTCAATAAGAAATTCGTTTTTACATAGCCTTCGACTGATCACCAGCATACTTTTAAAAATTCGACTTAATTAGCACTAATAAAATGGAAGTTGGTAATTACTTGTTAATGCTCCCGTCTGTGTGTCGCATGCTCGAACTCGGGTAATAAACCAAGTGCGGTTGGCGGTTCGTTACTCAATTGCGTATCAACGAATACGCGTATATTGCGATTAACGAGTTGCACGATCTCGTCGAACATAATAAGCCGTACGAGTTTAATACTTATAGTATTTACGTGTGTATCAGTAGCATTCATATATAAATAAGTATATATGCATCAATGTTGTCGCCATTGCATGTACAATACATAAGAATCGAAATCAGATTTTTTAACCGCAATAAAGAATCGCTGCCTCGTTGGTCGTGTTAGTTGCAAGCGCGAATGCCGTTCGATAGGTCCTGGGTTCAAATCTCAGGTCGTGCACTATTTGATTTTTCTAACTTAGATTTTCTAGTAGTGCCCAGTGTATGGCAATACATTAACCACGTATTCCAGAGTGGGACTTAAACGTACCTGGTGAAACGCGAAAGTGTACTACACTCTTTTGTATACCTCTTTCGAGATAACAGGCGTGATGTTACGTTTACTAAAGATTCAAATGTTTTGTTTGCTACGTAGCCTTACAATAAAATATTAGAATATTATAAGTTATTAAATCCGTTTTCCAAATTTATAACATACTTAACGGAATTCCGATGAATTGCAGAGTTGAAAAAATTTGCTTCTAGCGGGAACATATGCAAACGTGCACTATATTATTATTTATGAGACAAACGACCAATAGACTTCAGTGTTTTAATCGAAAATCCATACTTTCGGTCTGATGTGGTCCGTGGAAATATATAAAAACGCTTGCGAAAGAATAAATGTTTTCTCCATACATGCCACACAATGAGACGAAGTTAAGACACAGCTGTACTTTAATACTACTACACTTCTAATAATACTACTACACTTCTAATAATACTACTACACTTCTAATAATACTACTACACTTCTAATAATACTCCTACCATAAACAATGTCTACTTATGTTTGACGTAGACTACCGGTTTTTACGACTGCCTTTTATCTATTGTCTGTGATTTTATAAGTAATGTAAAGTTTGAATTGAAATTAAAAATCAAAAAATAGCATATAACTAGGTTAGTGGTTAGTTCATAGCCGTGATTAACGTCGTCATTAAGCAAGACAAAACTTTCTACCAAGCAGTCGTAATCGTATTTACCGGCCATACGACATACATTGTTGTAGAAAAATTCTTTACTTAAAAACTTTATTTCTGTGTTCAAGTCACGTGCCCTTCGAAAACTTGAATTGACAACGTGATGTAAATAATCAACATGTTTTTTGACACCGTTGAATACACCGGGTATTCGGAATATGAATACGAACCTCAATGAATACTGAACTAACACTGTAAGTATTTACTCAAATATGTGCGGTATTTGTTTTTAAATAGAGAAAGTAAACTACGAAAAGCATTAAGATTTTATGCTTTTCAATATTGCTAGGTCGGTAGTTATTTTGATAGAGAACATTGAACAATTTGTGGGTAAGTGTAATTTGTTAAGTGTAAGTACGAGTATTAAGTTTAAGTACTAAGTATAAGTAGTAAGTGTAAGTACGAGTATTAAGTGTAAGTAGTAAGTATTAGTAAGTGAAAGTAGTAGTATTAGTAGTGTAAGTAGTAGTGTAAGTAGTAGTGTAAGTAATAGTGTCAGTAGTAAGGAATATTGAACAATGTGTAGGTCGAGGAATATATTTATTCTGGCAGACGATCAGGGTCGATAGAATCAATTTTAGCCAATATATCGATGGATCTATTCAAAAGAGTTAGATAGCATTTAAAAAGTTTCGTGAAGCTTCCCCGTCGCATCTACCACAGTAACACCAACTGTCAACGGACAAAAGGTGACGTACCTAATAATGATGATGGAATTGACTAACATCAAAATCATCAACTATTTCATAATTCCACTCCTGAACAGTGTTATGAACATACACCATAAGCGTCGGAAAAAATTATAGAGAAGTCCAAATCTAGTAAATGTTCTCAGCGTTTTTTCCACCGCCATAGTAGAAAATAACGTATAATTTTAAAACACACATATTCGGGTATATTCCTAAATGTGAACCAGGATTCTACCGTCAGACCTTAGTTGTTCGAACCTAAAAACTATACCTGTACACTATCATTACTGGACTTGTAAAGCTACGTTTAAAAACATACTTGCCAATTTTGCCGTACATTCATCGCCGGTTTGTATATAAACGCACCTATTCGTTAGGTACACGACTAAAAATATTAAATTACGATATAAACCACAAAACCGATACACAATACGATACTGATGTACCACAGAGATACTTCAGGGTCATAGGTCATAATATAATCACGATATTATTCAGCTTCCACCCCGTGACTGATCGTTATTTTTTAAATATCGATTGCATGTTACTAGCCCTTTGTTCCATTTCCAATATCTTCTTAGTTTTAGCATAACTCCCTTGTACTAAATACATTAGTTACATAAATATATTAATATACAATTATATGTTGCTATTTATGAAGTTATAAATGACACCGAAACTGGCATACATGTACGAAGAGTGTGATAAATGTAAAAGCACGTTTTGTTTATAGGAATAGAGATAATAGGCACTCTATGCTCTCTGCGTACCTCGTGACTATATAATAACCTTGTCGTGATGATATAATAATAAGTAATTAATTAATGCACGTACAAAAGAAAATAATTGTAAATCATCTTAATGTAACACAGGATACGAAGCTAATGTGCGAGCCATTTTGTTTCAATACAAATGACAATGTCTAAATTCCTTGTATTATCAGTGTATTTTGGCAGTTGACAATATCGAAGTGACGGTGCTTTTTAACTGATGGATAAAACTTTTACATGGGCGAAACTCATAAGTTATGTCATAGATATTCGAAGATAAGATAATTTTGTGGTTTAGATCGCTTTCAGAAGTAAATTTGGCGTTATTCCTAACTAAAGCTGCACTTTTGTACCGAAGTAAACTTACGATGAACAATGGTCCACGTAAACATATAAAGGAACATTCTAGAATATGTAGCGTAGTGTTTAACTAAACAGGCCAAACTTGGTATAAACATGCATACCGTAATCACAAAGCAAACTTTACTAAATGTTCGTTCTCTGCATATAACAAAAGTGAGCCAAACTTTACTCTACTGTTAATTATACTACTTGTAATACAACACTTATTTTTATTAATTATAACTAACTTTCCCCTCATTCATGAACTGTTTCAAATATTGAGGTACGTAGACCCTTATCACAAATACCAACTCATTTATAGATTTCATTAAAGTACTTGGGTTTTCCCTAAACAGAAACGAGGTTTGAGCAATCTGCCACATTGGTTAAATGAGGATAAGTAAATTTTGTACGCCCTAGATAACTTTATGGGGAAGTCTAATGTGGATAGGTTTATTGCAACATGTTTCCTTCAGCATTTTCATACATTACGAGTAATTGTGAAGCCGTTTGCAATTTTGTAATCTAGAGATGTCAGAATACCAAATCATAATCACCTATGTATCGGATGTAATTACCATTACATATAACTATGAATTCCACAAACCACTATAAATAGATATAATAATATAAATTATATAAGACCGAAAGGTTTTTACGATGGAAAAAAGTCCAAATGATGGATTGGCAATTACGCTGTATTCACCTATATACACATGGAACCAATTCCTGGTTGCCCTTTATACAGGAAATGAAAATTAGTAGGAAACGCAAATTACTAAAGATATACAATAACTGGAACAATACCTTGCTAAAATATTATCAGTTATAGATTAGTATAATGTTCTGCATTATTTTAACCCCCACGTTACCAGTTACTTTTAAGTTACCTATTCCATAGTGAGATTTAAACGTACCGGTGAAACCTGGGAGGGTACTACACTACTCCGCCTACCTCTTTGGGGATTGCAGACGTGACATTTCGTTTTTTTATAGCGTTCTGTTCGGCGCACGAAGCCCACATTTGGCCAGCGTGACACACTATGGCCTTAACTCTAGTCAGTATGAAAAGAGAACCAGGTACAACATAAGAACGGTAAAAGAGTGTTGAGTGATGAAGATGATATAAAATGAAAATCAGTGTAGATTTATATACAGCTGCATTTCCTACAAAAAATAAAAATTTGAAAGTAATGTTGTATTACAATGCATCTTCTACTTATATCATTTGTTTCCTGATGCTGATTGCATCCAATCATCATCCCATTGGTGAGTATCAGTCTCTGTGCGACTAGGAGACCCTTGGAATATAATACAACAAGAAACGGTTTATCGTATATCGTGTGAACTAAAATACATACATACAACTAAAATACATAATAAAGGAGTAACAGAGTTGGATAAAATGAACAGGCGGTCTTATCGGTAAAACACCGATCTATTATAGACAACCCTAACTGAATGAAATTTATTTAAAGATAGGAAAATGGGCAGGTTATACAAAATTGTCACTTACATTCGCAAAATATTTTTTAAGACGAGTAAACCAATAATAAATTATGATGTCACATGCAATGTAGGTAAAAACAAGCTAAGAAACGAGTTAAAGCGACAAATAAGACACTTTAACTTGACTTTTGAACTCAGAGACTTAGCTTATTTCATTGATAAAAGAATAGATCTCCATATCATATAATCTAAAGTTCCACTCCACTGGTTATTAGGAGAGATACGAGTAGGAAGAGAAAACTAGTTGTCTGTCAGTTGCACGATATCTCATTGCAAATTTTCAGGCCTGTTGCAAGGGTTTTCTTAATACAGTATGTAAAACGGCTGCATATATACCATAGACGAATATAAAATACTCGATTTCGGATTTTTTTATTGGATATGAATGCTGTACCTATATCAAAATGCATTGATAAAATTACATTTAACTATGTATACAATGTAACAGAATTTAAGTATGAATACAATGTAAGAATCAACATAATCATAAAGTTACTGAACGGTGTCAGAAAATATACGAAATACGCAGTACTATCCATCCCTATTATAATTATCGCGTGGTCGATATACCAGCGCAATGTAGGTAAATTGAGCGTTTCCTTGAATTGTTTGTCGTGCGATTGTGACGCGGGGCCTTTTTAACAAGATTGTGTGGATCGCGAGGTGGGTAAATATTTTTCTGTCACGGGAACGCGTCAGTACTGGAACAATTTTTATTAATATTCGTAAGTGTCACGACTGAAAGGTGCGGATGTCGACTGCACGTGTGTATTGCAGTTTGCAGTTGATCACCCGTCTTAAGGAATACATATTAAGGAATACAAACATCACTGAACAGATTCGAAAATAAATAAACGTAAATTAAGCTGAATTTTATAAGTAATATTGACTAAATAAAATTGAATACTTAATTGATTTTCAAACAATACTCGTATCTTCGTAGTAGACTGCCTCGTTGGTCGTGTTGGTTGCAAGTGCGATTGCCGAACGGGAGGTCCTGGGTTCGATTCCCGGGTCGGG
>DWDV01001909.1:0-12357 GCA_018245615.1 Mimoniades ocyalus | reverse complement strand
TCGACCCGGGAATCGAACCCGGGACCTCCCGATCGGCAGTCGCACTTGCAACAAACACGACCAACGAGGCAGTCATATACATGTGTTAGGCATACTCGTGTAATGCTAAAAGCGCAATGCGAAGTGCTGAGGCGCATGCGAGGAGCCTCCCGAGTGGCGACTATGTTTGATTAAGTACGAACATATACTGCCCTATCATCGCGCGTGTAATCCCTGAAGAGGTAGGCAAAAGGGTGTAATACATTGGCACAATTCATAAGTTAGAAATGTAAATTAGTAAAATTCAATAATGTCTGACCCGAAATTTGAACCTAGAAATTCTCGAGCGGCAGTCGCACTTGCAACCAACACGACCAACGAGGCAGTCAAATAATACAATTATCCTAAATATATGATACAATCATTTCGTTTACGCATCGTAAAATCAACCCCAACATAATACGCACGTTATATAAAAGATATCGAAACACATAGAAAAGTATTTTCCAATTACGTCACAACTCTGTAATCTAATTTAGAAAAACAAATCAAACATACAGCACCGATAATCATGATTGATCGGCGCATTTCGATAATATAACAATATTACATGATTATTAAATAAAATATCTTAATTATCAAAATGTTAATGATAGTGATAATCGTATTTAATTATATAAGCTGGAGATAGATAATAAAATTTAATATGGTCTGTTTGATTATTTTTTCCTCTACGTATAAAATAGTCAGATGGTTGACGCCTCGAGGTATTGCTGGCTTGGCTCAGAGCCTCGTCACTGCTAGCATTTAATTTTCAAAAATCTTAAATAACCCCAGCAAGAACGATTTGCAACAGTACAAACTGCTTTCTCATTTTAAATTAAAATTATGTCATTAAAAATTGTCACATTTCTTTTTTTAATTTGAAACAATAAAACGAGGAAGCAATGTAGATATTTTTATATTTGAATTTGTTATTAACGTCAATTTGTCACTTATAGTATCGTCATATCGAGGTTAATTAGTGTACTTTTGCAACACGCGTAATGCAGTTTAAAACCTATGTACCGTTTATAGCTTTTTCCTGACTGACTCACCACTAAGAAACAACACCTGCAGACCACAGGGCAAACGAGAAATTATTACAGTATTAACAATAAAGGTTATACACAGACGAAACTTAGGATATAGACATTATGTGTTATGAAATTTCATCCATTTTAACTTTTTATTGGACCGATTTTTTCTATAAGGTAATCATCAAATTCGGTACAACGGAAGTGTTTTCAACAATTATCTAATTTTGAAATTTCTCTAATCTGTTATTATTGGTGTATGTTCAAATATCTACTCATAATCAATTAATAATCGAAATCACCTAACAATAAATTCATTGTTACCTGCCATTTCTTGCATTATTTTTTATGTATAGGTATGTCATAGAATGTGGAAATCTTCGAAGTTATCTACAACTCAATACCATCTACAAATTTTCTAGAACCTTCGTTTCTAATTTTAAGTTACTTTCCTTATATTTTATGTATCTTCATTGTTTACAGTTGGTACCCCTGATAAACTACACTGATTAAAATATAAAGGGATATTTATTGAATTAATAATTTTATAAGGCCTATTAGCCCGATCTAGTCAGTCAGTCATCGTGTCATAATCTAAGCCCGACCTGTACAGTGTTGAAGTCATAATTAAGGTCAGTCAGAGGCCCGCCGTTACCCGACAGGGCTATATTAGAACGTCTATTAGAACACAATTTCAAGCGATGTTATTTTGGTGCCAAAATAGGTGAATCTACGCTTTCTCATAGAAAAAAAGTAAATAAATAGCTACTTAAGCGATATTAATACAGTGAAATGTAATTCTAATGCCATATATGTATCATTTATGTTAAAATATACCTATAAAGTGTCTATGTATACATAAAAAATATCATAAACTTATAGATTTCGTTTGAAATTAGTAAAAAACACTTCATTTGCGCCTTTCCCGCCATTGGGATGTCAAAATAACTGGTAGTTTATTCAGTTCAGTCAGTTCATTTAGAAAGACGTTTTCGTAAAATTATTTTTAAATGACCGTATATCCTTTAATGAATGGAAACGTAACATCACGCCTGTAGTCCCCGAAGAGATAGGCAAAGGAAGAGACACTCCCACGTTTCACCAGTTACGTTTACGTCCCACTATGAAATAGGTGGTGAGTCTATTGCTATACACCGGGCACCGGCCGTACACCCTTTGATGAATTATTTTTACTTAATGACTTCTACTACATATATAAACCTAATTTGATAATGTGCGTGGTGTTGAACATTATATTTAAAAAAATGTCTATTATATTTGACTATTAACTATTTTCTGAAAACCTGAAAACAGCAGATTATTTTTCATTTTTTGGAAATTCTATATAACCCCAGGATCACAAATATATATATACTTGTAAATCTGGAGACTTAGGCCTTTGTCAAATTAAGGGAACCGCACCATGTTTATCTCTTGACCTTTATATTACCTTTTGTGCAATAGGTGGAAACTTATAAGTGGTTGTCATTATGTTCCTTATTTATTTATTATATTATATACTACCTGTTAAGTTTTCCAAAGAAAATTTGATATATATCTCATACGTATATACATATTATATTCTCCTCGCACGCTACAAGCCCTGTCTTCCTAGGTTGCATTTAATTCAATTATAAGTTGGACTCATCTTCAATGAAAACATGAGTCATTGCCGCTAACGACATTATTGCACAATCATAGAAAACTTCTGCGATCTATACTATATTATAATATAACATACCATCACACCTGTATGACTGCCTCGTTGGTCGTGTTGGTTGCATGTGCGACTGCCGAACGGGAGGTCCTGGGTTCGATTCTCGTGTCGGGCACTACTAAAATTTTCTAACTTAGATTTTCTTATAGTGGCTCGGAATCTGGATATGTGCCCGATGTATGGCAATAAGCGCACCACCTATTCCATAGTGCGACGTAAACGTAACTGGTGAAACATGGGAGTGTTCTACATTCCTCTGTCTACCTCTTCGGGGATAACAGGCGTGATGTTACGACATCACACCTGTATTCCCTCGAAGAAGTAGGCATAACAGTGTAGTGCTTCCACTTTTAACTAGTTTGTTACACGTTCTTTGGAACAGTCATGAGCCTATTGTTATACACCGGGCTTAAAATCAGACTCCATGCTAATACAGGTTACTTCAAGTTAGAAAAATTCAAGAGCAGTCTAATAGTTGATAAATACTGTTTCTTCGTTTGATTATAGTAGCGCCTTATTTAAAAAAATGTAGCCATTTCAATTTTTAATGTATCTAGAATTTAATAAACTTCTAATGAACGATGGTGAAATTATTTAACATTGAAACATGGTATTTATTATTTACAATATTAACTAAAAACTAAAGAAATAATGCCGGTTGTAGTCAGTTTCGGCTACCGTCAATGCTTTATTTTAAAACATTTCCGAAATTGTCATCATCAACATGCCTTTAAACCACAATCAACAGTCGCATTAATGCTAAGTCAAATCTCTTATATAACTTCAATCCATTCTTCCACTTCTCGTTTCGACAAAAGGGTTCGCAAACTCATTACCTCTATATGGACGTGATAATCTTTAATGAATGATTCAGTGGAGCTAGCGACGTTAGCGCAAAAGCGTGGGCCGTTATTACTCCCAACACTAATTGCAATCGTCGCTAATTTTAATTACTTTACAGGCGGCTGTAATTTGCCTCCATCAAGGTCTACCTCAAAATGAATAAGCCGAGAAGAAAATCGGGCCCAGTGGTGCGCCTTGAGATATGCCTATTTTCAATATACGGCCATAATGTAGCTTTTTCAGTTTTCACGTCAGTTTTTAAAAAATAAGTAGAAGAGTAGAATACCCTGAACTGCATATCCTGAGCGATGCCTACGTATAATATTACGTATGATAGTATTGGATGGATATTAGTAGTAGATTGGATCGTGACGATGATCATTGTCATTAGATAAAGAGTATGAGAAATGGAATACCATTCGTATTTTGGTTGCAGTTATAGTTTAAAAACATTTATTTCTTAAATAGATCAAGTACAGTACCCTTATATTGTTTTAATATAAATTACAAAAACATATATTATAAAATATATACTATAACATGTATCTATATAAATACATATATATTGCTGTTTATAATTGTCGTTAACCATTCGCTTGCTTACCGCAAAATAAACTCTTGTTAAGTTCGGATGTCTCTAAAAATTTATTATTCACCATTATTTATTTAACTTAAGGCTATTTTCACACGCACTGAGAATACAAGAGAGAGAAATTAGGCTGGAACTTGGTGACTAATAATTTATATTTGATCATCATTATATTATGTGTATTTCCATTTCCGCAGTTAGATGCTGGTATACTCTTTGATAACTAAAGGTGAAGGTCGTGGTCCATTACGCAAACGCAAACGTAACGTGGTCAATTGTGGCAGACGTCACAAGCCGTAGAAAGCGTTATGGTGAGTACGACATGCAGATTTCCATACGGCATGTTACTTATGAGCAAATTATACTTGGATTTAAACACGTTGTATATCAAATAGAAAGATTAAGAGTTCGAACTCAAGACAACTGAAATCGAAAATTAAAATTTAATGAACGAATGAACGGCTTAACGAAATCATGTTCGGTGAACGAATAAATGTTCGATCAAATAATTTTACGTAAATGTATTAGCCGCTGACTCAGTTGGTTTCTCGCGTTTCAAAAATCTTTTTTGATTTCTTAAGGTAAGTCAGTTAACATTATTATCATCATTGGGCAAGAATTTCCTCTCAAATTGTGAAAGCTTAAGGCGATCGTCTGCCGCGCTTGCAATATATGGGTGCCGTGGATTTCAAACGCCTTACAGCATATCTTATCCATCCAATAGCCTTTAGAAGACCACTGCTAGATACCGACCACCCCTAACCGACGCAACTCCGCCTGCTCCTGGACTTTTTGAATCCATTTAGCATGCAAACTAAAGTTTCTTTAAAGTCATCAGACTACCTGGTAGGAAGACACAGAAGACGGAACATAGGATAAATATTAGAAGAATTATTATGGCTATTCTTAGGAAACTTCTACGTAGCCTTGCAAGCGATGTTACAATGTTAAACTAAGTGTAAAACGAGAGAATCTTAAGTATTAACTCGACAGAGGTCAAGGTTCATGTGTCCAAGTGCTTTAACAAATATTCGCCAGCTATATTTCCACCAACCTCTTTTTCATCTCACATTACTTATTTGTTATCAATGAAAATACTATTAAGTTCGTCCTTACTAATTGTATGGCTCCCATTATTTCCGTTTTCGTCGTCTATTCGATCTGTCATAATTCAGAAAAGCATCATGTAGTAATTGATTTTATTTTGGTCCAAAAGTGGTGAAATTCGTGCGCAATTTATTGAATTGTATATTTCTACGATATTAAGTTTCCTGTCATCAAGCATTACCTCAATAAATCTGTACTCTGCGCTGGTGTTTGGCTACAAGCTATTGTATATTTGATATTGACAATACGTATGCAAGCAACGACGGTTTTATTTTATTTGATGTATTTGTAAAATATATTATACAAATGACTGCCATATTGGTCCAGTGGTCGCAAGCGTTAATTCTGATTGTGAAGTCCTGGGATCGACATCCGGGTTGGGTACTATTGAATTTTTCTTAGACCTCCCTGCTTAACACTTCTAGCAGTGGCTTAAGGTCATGCCATGGTGAGACGTAAATACGTTAAAACATGAAAACTGGGAGTGTACTACACTCCTCTGCCTACTGGTTGGAGAATTACAGATGTGATGTTATATTTTACATAATACTTCTACGTTACAACTTCCTGCATTACTTCTATGTTAGCTGTAACTATACCAATTCTCAATCAATCGTGCGCGAAATATCCCTAAAAGAAATAAAAGATTGCATTTACGTATAAAAATATGATAGTTACTGTAGAAGTTTAAACTGTCTTTCTTTTTAGTAAAACTATTAACACTAGTAACTATTGAGACTAATAGGTATCAGAGATGAGAGATTTTTCCATACTATAACATCAAATCTTTAATGCAAAAATCCTGTTATGCTTTTGTTATTTTGTATCGTAATTGTTCGCGCCTACGATAGTTGTCAATTGAGTAAACTGTTGTAGGTAAATAATAAATGTAAAGTCAAATTTAAATAATCAAATTAAATTTTGAAAAAGCTTTTAAATGTTAAATAATCACTTTATATGTGTTAGTGTTCTACTTTATGTACAATAAGGTTCTTATATAGTGTAAAACATAACATCACGCCTGTAATCCCTGAAGAGGTACGCAGAGGAATGTAGAACTCTCCGACGTTTCACCAGTTACTTTTATAGAAAATCTAAATTAGAAAAATTTAGTAGTTTCCGAGCCGGTAATCGAACCCAGGACTTTAAATTTTAAAAAGTGTAACACATCCAAAATAAATATGACGCCATGACGTAGTGGAAGAAACGAGAATTACAGTATGTAATAGGTTAAATATTTTTTTTCTAAATTACAAAGACATTGTAGTATGATTACAATTTAAATTATTTACTTTGTTTTAGTTATATTAACATTTCTTAACAATGTTGGAAAGTTCATTAATTACTTGGAATGAAGAAAAGCAAAATGTACCCAAAACAATGTAAAGAAATTAATGATTACTCTAGTATTTATCTTCATTTTAGTAAAGGCTAACAATTCAGTGAGTCAGAAATCGTTTGTGTAATTTGGGTGGAAATTGTAATGTGTACCTTAATCTATCAGTAAATTTAAAAAAGTTAGGTCTCTTACTTTTAACAGGTAAAAGGCCTTTAACAGGTAAGTGAAAGTACTGTAAATAACTTTATGGTTTCATTTCCGGAAGAGCACCATAAACATTCTGTTTTTTTTAATGCAAAAATAATCGTCAAATTTATTCTGATAGATGAGTTCCATTTCGTTTTTAATATTGCTTATTATTTATAACGTTGTAAATAAATTGTAAATTGCTGAAAAAACATGGAGATTGAATAACTTTGCCAAAAACGTCGCGTCGGCCTCCACCTCGGCGCTGAGCGGTATTTACGTAATCGTTTCTACCGTACCCTTGCACCACTACACATTTCTAATCAAAAACATATTTAAAACAAAGCGGTACAATTTAGATTTCACATTT
Organism: Mimoniades ocyalus; assembly: GCA_018245615.1. Classification (NCBI taxonomy): domain Eukaryota; kingdom Metazoa; phylum Arthropoda; class Insecta; order Lepidoptera; family Hesperiidae; genus Mimoniades; species Mimoniades ocyalus. The sequence continues at coordinate 5,151 of DWDV01001909.1, read as the reverse complement.
TCCAAGATAACACCCCGACCACGTGCAATAATCGCATGAACTTCGCTAGGAATAGGTATACCTGACCTTTCTCATGGCGGCGCAACTTCCCCTCTCTCCACCCGCGAAAAATCAATACACATCGGGAGGTTTAAACCTTCGTGAACCCACTCATTCATTTCTTATTCATTCAATTTAAATTTAAAATACAAAAACAAAATTTAATTACCGCTACGAAATAAGCCGCTTTACATCTGAAATGTCTTTATCACGCAAGCAATGTTCATACGTCTTTACGCACAAATTAAAGATATTTTATTTGTTGGTTAAAATTCTAGTTCGATCGATATTCGTATAAAAAATTAATTTAATTAATAAATGGATTGTTAGTTGTATTAAAGGATGGAAATAGTGTTTCTTCCTTTTATACCATTAATCAATTGTTAGAATGGCATTGCTGTTAAATAGTGGATGACTTATAATTAAATTATATATAAATAAATAAATAAAATCACACATACATTAATTTCAGAACGTATCCATAAATCACTGACGTACGTTTTTCTTTATCTGTTGACGGAAATTCGAGATACGTAATTCGAACGCGACGAGCGGACTTCCGCGACGAGCGCGCTGCACTGACTGTCACAATGCCATAGAGGGTTAGTGATGTGCACCCTAAATAATTATAACCCATCGATAGATTTAGCACAGAGTAAATATCTGTAGCAATTCAACTGCTTCAAAATATGCTTTTCTTTTGCTGGATTAAAAAATACTGCACATTTAACTTAACAAACGTCCAACGTATCCTTATTCCAATTATCTATTTAATTAATCTCTTAAATTGTATTAAAGTCTTAATTAATATTTTTGTACTAAAAAGTTACTTAAAATTTATTCTATATTAAGGATATTTAACTGAACTTAAGGATCAAAATAACAAAAAACTTAAAAAAGCGCCATTATGACTTTTCTTCAATACTGGTTAAGACTTTTAAAAATATAACATACTAATCCAGAGCAGTCTTTGTGTCTCTTCATAGGTATTTTGTCTTCTCACGACTGATTCTGAGCCTAACCCATTTTCTTCTCCACTCGTCAGCCCTTTCTCCTTCAACACCTTCGTAATTTCTAATCGGGAGATCGAAGATCTAGTGCCCGAACCGAACATGATCGAAGAAACAAAAGCTTACCGACTGCGCAGGCTAGGACACGTGGAAACGATGGGACGGGATCGAGCAGCAAAGAGAGCATATCTTGGCCGCCCGGTGGATCGACCAAGTCATCACTGGAAAGACGAAGTCGCCAGAGATGTCAAAGAGCTGGTCAGATGTGGCAAAAACTAGGCAAGAATGGCATATTTTCATGTCGGAGGCCAAAATCCACTTCGGGGCGCTGAGCCAGCGTAGTAGTAGTGATCCAGAGCAGAGAAATGTAGATGGGGTTATGTATTAAATTTTTTTTTACCGTCACGCTTGTATTCTCCGAAAGGGTTGGTGAAGAAGAACACTCCAACGAATAACCTGTCACATTCAACATCTCAACATAGAATAGCGGAAGAGCCGACTGTCGTGTCCTGGACACAAATCTAGACTCCGAGCTACTACTACGAATTCGAAGTTAGAAAACCCAAAATACGTTGTAGTCGGGTATTCTACCCGAGTAGACCCGATCGCACCCAGGACCTCGCGATCAACAGTCGCACTTGCAACCACTCGTTCAACGAGGCTGTCAAATTTATTAATACGTTTATTTAACAGTCAATTCAATTTTGAATCGCACATTACATTGCGTGTGCGCATTACACATAAATATTCAGTACTACAATCTGCATAGTACAGTGTTGTGTGCCCACCTCTTCGGGGATTACAGGCGCGGTGTTACGTTACGTCGTGTAGTAATATTTGATAGATTGAAAATAAATTGCAGTTAACGAGCGCGCAATTTGTTTCATTGCGAATGCGAGATGAATCACTGCTATGTACGAACTACTAGAAATACTACAACGTATTTTAATGCATCGTGATCAACACCTCCATGAACCATGATAGCCTTGTTCTCAGCCTCCCAATTTAACCGAGCTACGCGCAGGCTGCCAACCTATAGTTGAAGAATTCAGTAAACTATGGTTAAACGACCAACAATCTTAAACTACAGTGAATTTTCAAGAACATTCTGAAGTATTTTTATACTCATAGATGTACATCCATACATCAGCATACATCAGCATACAAAGCGCTCAAAATAACCGTTATCTAGCCTGTATGAACATGTCATTCTACAAAATTAATTATGTTATAAATATTACATATATATTTAGTGTTCCATTAAAGTCTTGTTTATGAAGGGAGATAAGGTATGAGTTAATTATATGTTTATTAAGATAACCTAAGCTTACCTTTCGCATCGCGTCTCTTGTAATTACCAATATTCAGTTCAGTTACCTTTACATATCGATACACATGTTTGTTGTTCACTGATTAACTCATTTTTAAATTATTATGACTTGTTCTGTAATATATACGTTGCATAATATGTTTTGTCATAATATATTTTATCTTCCCATCCTATAACAGACCTAGCGTAATGTAGGTAATAATAATGATAATAATATAAAATGTTATTTAAGAATTTAATCAAAATCCCTTTTTTAATCAATTCTATTGCAACTTTATTGATATTTATGCAATAAAATATATTTATGCAAACATGTAATATGAAAACATAAAATTATCGTACAATTTGACGCTTTACGTCAAAACTGCAAATCTAATTACATTCCTAAATACACTAAATAGTAATAATGTAAAGAAATTAAAATGGAACTAAGTAGCATCGCAGCGTCAAGTTCACACAGACACGTGTAATATTGTTAAATAATACAGTAAGAGACTTCCCGCGTCATACACACCTTGCATTAATTACGCGTTATATCAGCGCAAGCGACTTTGTCCAATGCATAAATTACACTATTCTGTTGCCCTAAACACCCCAGAAGAAGTATGCTTAAGTGCAGAAATGATTGTCTGATCACAAACGTTATGTTCACCAAATGGAGTTTCCGAGAAAAGCGCGGGAAAGTGTTGTATAAATATAATTTGTCTGCTACATATGGAGGAGATATTTTTTTCTGCTACAAAAGCGCACAATAACAACATAAAAACACTTTAAATATCTAAATAGTACAAAAATGAGAAATTCGAAAACCATTGATTACAGCATTGTGTTTTACGAGATCTGATAAAAGATCAATTTAAAATTTTTGTTTGACGTCCAATAAATGTTTTCAGTTAAACTAACTGCAATTTACCAATCATCAATTAACCTTAATCCCATTAATTGATAAAACTGGGGCATTTAACCGTGTTGGACGAGAGAACGACGTTTTGTGGTAGTGACGGTCAAGTTCATGGTCATTTGTAAGGAATTCTCTCTTAATTATTGAGTGCAAAGGAACTTTTTCATAAAATATACTTTAGTCTCTTATACTCATTACCATCTAGTTTCATTTATATTATCCAATCCATAAGGTTTTTCGTACATTGTATTAGTATAGCCATTGTGTGCGCACACACATACCGTTTTCGAAGTGCACCAGTAATTATGTCAATATTTTACGACTTTTGAAGCATATATGATTAGCTAATTACAGGTATTCTAATAGCTATTCAAAGACTGACTACCATTTTAACTGGCAACATTTACAAGAAGTAACATTACATATATGTGCGTATGTTTAAACGGGACATTTAGTTTGAAAAACATTAAAATTACTTGGGGTGTAGTTATTAGAAGCGATATTAAAGCGCCTATACTGCTTCTTATATGGATCTACAGTTTCGCTCCAACCGCCCTGCACCTAAACTTGCTGTCATTTCTCTCATTATAACGAAATAACAAACTACATACATCAACATTTCACCAAAGAAATAGAAATCTGTGTAAATGCTTTCCATATAAAAAGTTATATATTTATGATCTTTTACGTAATCATTATAAGACTGACCGAAGCGCTAGCGCACGGCATGTGTGGTACACAGTAGTAGGCGAGACAGATACGTCGTGAACTATACGTCGTCATTTGCGATTTAACAATGACTCATAATACGTAATTGATATTTAAGCCAGTAATTAGGCGGTGGTATTACCACCTACGTTAGTATGTTATGCTATGTACAGGCGCGTCATTATTTATAAGACGCATTTAAAAGATAAACGTACATTAACATCGCAAAAAGTTTTTCAGTATCTTTTACTCGATTATTCTACAAATAGGCAAATGTATGCCTAAATGCAATACACATATATTTCTTCAAATCCATAATCCTATTTTTATCGACATTAAGGGTTACAAACACCCATACATCCCTAAAATGATTACGTCTGCGCTAAGTTAGGGGTGAGCATGCGCGGGAAATCTCCACCATTTTGTTTTCAGTTCGACAAAGTTCGGTTGCTGTCGGAAATTTTCGGGAACTGCAGACCATGGCCCACTCATATGGACTATTTATGCACTATTAATGAAACATTTGCTCTCTCTGGATGCTTTTCTACGCGTGATAACATGACTAATAGAAACTACGTTACTCTGCCCAATGTTTGTACAGAAAAATTGCCCTTTAATTTGATAAGAAATTATTAACGTAACACGTAACATAACGCCTGTAATCGCTCGGGCTCGGGGCTCGAACTTCAGCTGTTCGCATCCAACCGCATTGAAAAATAAACAATACAATTTTGAGCCTAAAAATCGTAACAATTGCGTCGAGACCCAAGCGGTTATTACGCGGGGCCTTGAATCGATAGTCTGGTCTATATTTAGCTTCCCCGCTCTAGGGTGAATGGAGGCGAGTCATTTCTGAATAGCAAAAGGGACCTCGGACACTTATGATTACTTTAATATATGGCAATAGGGTCCCTAGTCTAACACGGGAACGTTTAAAGTAGTGATAAAAAATCCATTCCAAAGTAAATTGAATTAATGGTCTTTGAATTTTTAATTATTACAAAAATACGTAACGCCTGTAATTCTTGTAGGGGAGAGCAGAGGAGTGTAGTACACACCCTCGTCACAACAGATATGTTACCTATAGATTCCACCATGGAATAGGCAATTAGTGTATTACCATATTTCGAGCCACAACGAGGAATTTTAAGTTAGAAAACCCG
>DWDV01001908.1:0-12359 GCA_018245615.1 Mimoniades ocyalus | reverse complement strand
ACAAACATCTCGTAGTAAACAAGTGCAAAGTCTTACGCGCGGTTGCCGTTTTACAAAGACTTTTCTTTATTACTTTTGTTCCACTTTTCTTAGAAATACGCTACTACAAATACTTATAACCTTTAAGCCAGTTACTAGTTGTAAAATATTTCAATATATCAATTATTTCGAACAGTACAATTACAGTAAAAAAAAAAACACATAGTTATCCCGAGCATGGTATTAATTTTCATCTGAAAATTCACTGTGATGCTGTCAATAGTCGGATTCAAATGTTTCCGAGCGAACAAATAAAGAGAAAGATATCTCATTCTCAAGCAAATTACGCTGAATTATGTGAAGGACCATGTTTAGATTAGGCCAAGTACAATTGTTTCTGTACAGTTTGTCGCGGGGTACAGGTATAAAACACCTATTTCTCTCACAGTCGTGTACATTAAATAAAAGCATGTAAAAGTGATAAAACAATGTAAGATACGGGTTCCGTAGTGAAAGTTGGATATTGGTTTTTTTTAATAATATAAAAGTGGCAATAGTTAGGCGTAAATAACTAGGTTTCGATACCGCCGTAGAAACACGAGAATAAATTAGATTAGTTACTATGAACAACAACGGTTTGTTTTAAATTATTTAATATTTTCACATAACAAAAAAATGCATTTTTCTTAAAAAAAGTAAACTTTACATGATGTTTAAAAATGAATATTTAATTGTTAAAAATTGTAATAATATGTAATGTACGTTAATCTAACGAGGAAATATATGTGAAAGGCGATGCCGATATTGTTATTATTTTCATAAGGAATTCGTATAGAACCTTGAAAAGGATGGGCGCGAAATGGCGCTATTAAGCGAGCGAGGAAAAGTACTTTTGCGAGTGGTATGTGCATGAACTAAATATTTATTGAGATAAATGTCGGCGAAGTTTATTCAATTAGAACACACGACACGCCGCTTCAGGTACTACAGTTTTTACTAAAATTCACGATGAACAAGTTATGAAGTTTATCAAATATACATTAATACGGTCGTTCTTTTTTCATGTTTTTATTTTGTGTGTCTAATCGGTTATGCACTTACTTTAGGTGTTCAATGACGTGACCTGGTCAACGGTATTCGTATCAAGCGATTTAGGTACAGTAAATTTTCCAAAACCTACGTAACATCACACCTGTATCCCTGAAGAGGTAGGCAGAGGAATGTAGAACACTTCCTCATTACAGCAGTTATGTTTAAGTCCCCCTATGGATTAAGTGGTGAGCCTATTGCCATACACCGGGCACAAATCCGGACTCCGCGCCACTGCTAGAATGTCTAAATTAGAAAGTTTAGTAGTGGCCGACCCGGGAATTGAACTCAGGACCTCCCGATCGCCAGTCGCACTTGCAGTCAACACGACCAACGAGGCAGTCACACGATCAACGAGGTAGTCCAGTTTCCAAAAACTATTTGCATTTTAAAAACATTCAAATTTCAAATACCATATATTTATGTTTATAATATTTTTATTGTCAATAATAATGGGTATATGAAAATATTACTGTACAGTTATTTATAAACATAGTCTTTTGTTTCGTGTCGAGGCTAGACGTGTCATGGGCTAGTTGAGAATGAATATTTTTAAAGCGAAGTGCTAAGTTCAACGACTTCGTTGAAATGTAGTTTCGAGTAGGTACTTGTTGGGCAAACCGTGCGAAAAAGAACTAAAGTGGGAGACCCATTGCATTTCAGTTTCATTCTATCTTATATTAGCGCTATTACAACTTTTTACCTCGAGGTAAAAAATCAGCTAAATGCAACTTTCGATATAGTAGGTATATTCCGATAATGTTTTACCTACGTCCAGTATAATAAGTCCATATTAAAAAAAAATTAGATCATGTGAAATAGAGGCGTAAAGGCCAAGCGAGTGTTTATTAGCAGGAACACTAACTTTTGATTTTAATTGAATTATTATAGTTAATATGAATCGCTAAATTGAAATATCGTTATAAATATATTTTTCATCGTCATCATCTGTATATCACTTGCGACTCGAAACACATAAGTTGTGACAATACGCGTATTAACATGGAATTGAACTAGTACATTTATAAATTGACTGAAAATTATACACGACAGCAGAAATAAGATTATAAAATTGCAGATAAGAGAAAACTCATTAAATTTAATTCTGCGGCCGTACCTATGAAGTATGGATATATCGTAAATAATTTAATAAATGTATAAAATAAACGTCGCAAGCTATTAAGGCGCGGTGTTGCGAGGAGGGTGTGGGCGGCGAAGGGCGGACTGGGGTGTGAGCAGATTGCAATTTCTTGCTACGGCCAGTAATCAATTTTTATGAGCATTTTTGTGGACCAACGCTCTCAATGGCCTCTTCGCAGCAAGCGCAACGTGCAAACTTCCGAATATTGTTAAACAAGTCCAACCACTGGAATAACCATATTGGAATTTAATTCATTAAAACCGAACTTATTTTAAAGAACTTACTTTCAGTTTCCCGTCATTTTTATCACATAATAATAAACGTATACAAATCTTCACTTGACTGTCCCCGTTAAATAATATTGATGAAATATGAAATACATACCAATAAAGACGAGATTGCTTTAAAAAAATTACCCCTGTTTCACTCGGGCTCTTAATCTTATTGCTACAGCGATAATGACAAATGAGCATTTGTTTCAGTAATAAGAATAAATAGTCAAATTATAATATTAATCGATTACATAATTGTTTCGCTTTTCAAATACCAACGTACCCGGGCTAATATTGGCTGTTTTGCCACACTGTATGCACAAATCCGGGTTATGACATTCTATGACAAATCGCAACGCCGCCCGGCCGGCTCATAAAAAGTAGAGCCATCAACAACTGGTGAAATTTCACGTTAATTGCTACGTATTGCTTTTCGCCTACCACTGGCACTACAACTGGGGCATTGTATTATCAAATTGTAATCCATTTATTCGTGAAGTAACATTACACATAACGAATGTAGATTATGTTGCTTGATATCGTATCTTATAACACATAAAATACTTTGTCTCTTAGATAATTGACATTTATAAATCGACAGTGTAGTTAAGTGAACACGCCGCCTGTAAAAATATTAAAGTAATTATGTATAATTAATTAAGTAAATAGTAAGTAATCGTTACTTGTCCAGCCCATGAGGACATGATGCAGTAATCTAATAATAATATTATCTATGTATCAATATGAAAAGTTTGACTTGTTTATTTAAGCACGTATGTAAAATATACATATATAAAATATATTATAAGAAAAAATAAAATCCCTTTATTTAATAAAGAATCTTTTACAATAAACCAACTCATATTTGATATAATTGTACGTTTGAACTTGAACCATTTTCGTTTGACATACCGTTGTTCATGTTAATTTAACCTTTGTGCAATCTTCTTATAATTTTGATTTCAGTATAAAGGTTAATTGCATATGGCTTGTATTAAATCCCGAAGTGTATCACAGCTGTATTATGTAAACGAGTACATTTTCAGGTTTTAAAGTAATTTAAGAAGCAATAATACAGTAGAGTATAGAAAAAAAAGTAAGATAACGGGGAAAAATACATAACAGGCATTTAAAGTACATTGTACGCGTATTTCTAAGTTGGGATTTATATACTGCGATACATTAATGTGCTGTGTGGCCGCACCTGCTCTGCGGGTGTTTTCTGAGTGTTTTCGCGTCATGAGCATCGCATCTCATCCACCTACAGCTCTATAAGTTGAGAACTAGCGATTTATAGCCGTTTGTCTTACAACAAGCGCGTGACACATAAAAGTTAGCATAAATTGCCATAAAAGAATCTGTTATTAAAAACAATGTTCAATTTATTCAAAACAATATGTTTGTTGTAATTAATTTTCTTCTAACACATTTATTTTCCACTACATACATGATGTCCACTGCTCAACATAGAAATACAAATATTTATAGTGGAACTTATCCACTACAGATCCTAAGTCGTTTTAGTCCTTTAGTCCCCGTTGTTTGATTGCGATTACTCTAGATCTCTAGATCAATACATATTTTAACGAGGTATGATTTTTATATAATATGAGCGGTAAAGATGTTATAAATAGTACATTAGGTAGATCATACGTTGCTTTAGTACCTAGTGCCGTAAAGTTTATGATCAATCATTCACTTAAAATGTAATCTCATGAGAGAAAGATCCGCATGTGATCTCGATTTCTCTCGCTTGCTGACTGACAATGAGACAATGTGTCTTAACTTTACTTTTAAGCTTTTGTGTCGAATTACAACATAAAAATGTAAAATGAACTTTAAACAAGTATGCTTTTAAGTAAGGATAAAATTTCTCAGCCCTTGTGAAGTTGTGAATACCTGTTGTATATCTTCCACACGTTGCATAATATAAGATATACTGTGATATTGCATTTTTAATATAACGATAATGGAGAAAGTAATATACAAAAAGATGGAGAGAGAGGAAACGAAAAAAAACGGGTATTGAAGCTTATGATTCTAAAGTATCTAGATTTACTTAGAAGGCTGTAATGCATACTAACAAAGATTGTTCAACTTCAGTTCTGAATTTACAATACGTTATGATAGAGAAAATGAACAGTTTGTAAAACGGTTTCATAAAATGTGCTTCTATGATATTCTGTGGAATACGTGTGTGATGTCTATGGAATACTGAAATTTTCATTTCAGAATGATAGATGAAAAATGTATCATAAATTAACGCTTCACTCAACATACGTCCGAGTATAGAACTATATGTAGGAAAATTATCAATTATGATTGATTGAGTATGATCTCATTAAGTTGACTGTTTATTACAACTCGATATATTATAATTATTACAAAGACCCCTTGTGAACAGTATGGCAAGTACATAAAGAGACGTAAAGATATTTTGTAATGAAACTGTTTATTAGAGAACATTCATTGTATAATTTATCTACCTACCTTTTGTGGTTATGGAGACCCATGGGTAGAAATAGAAAGGGTATCATTTTAATGCTATGAGATCTTGATTTAAAAAAATCGAATTTATTTCTTGGTGTGAGACATAATATGTGTTTTAATGAAACTTTGACACGGGGATAAGTGCTGTTAGGATTTGTTAATGAATATTTGATAGATTTGTCTCGTTCTACGTTGATAATGCGCGTTCAGTGTACTGTCACTTGGAAACACGTGGGATATTAATTTATTAATAAACTGATTAACATTAACAGAGTAATGTATAGAGGCACTAGCCTGGGGGCTATTCGCTCCGGAAACAGTCAATGAGCATATTGCGAACAAAATGTTTTCGCGTTTATATAGATATTCTGAAGATATTCTTTACGTGAATGTTTACGTGAAAATAAGAAAAGTTGCGTAATTTTCGAAAAATATCTGGCCTTGAATTAGAGGTATACAGTACAAGCTAAACGGGTAACTTTCATGGATTTTACAAATAAAAAAACCGAATTTAATTTTGCGCAGACAACTAAGTGTTGGTTTGTGGAAATATCAGTGCCACACACAATTTAATTTTTAACATATATATTTATTTAATAGTTATTCAGATAGTTTTTATTAATGTAATGTTTGTGTCACACTTATGGTAAATTGTTACACTTATAAACATGGATTTGTGACATTGCGATTTTGTATATTAAAAGAAAATCGGAAATACTAATTTCATACTATTCCCGTACGATGCCGCAATCCTTACGTCATTAAAAGATATGATTGGGGTACTTGGAAACAGAGATCCGCAGATGCCGTGTAAATGTCGTCATCATTTGGTTGGTGGCTGCGAAGTGTATCAGAGTTTATGGCGACTAGAGAGGCTATCGTGAACGCCGTCGACCGCTTCACCGAATGTTCTCTGTTAGTACAATACGTGTACTCTTCACACAAATCAACAGGCGAAAGGGAATTGCCTCTTCAAACATTTTGTCATAAACGACAGGAGCATTTGTTCAATCGGATATAGAATATTAATAGCTGTTAAGGAATATACGCAGGTCATAAGGTAAATTTGAATACACATTTCACATAGCTACAGTTTCATTAGCATAATACGAAATATAGAATATTTTAACGAATTTTATAATTATCAGTACGTAAGGACTGTCTGAACATATCACGTACATGAAAGTAAATATGATTATGAAATACCCATGTGAGCTAATCAACCTCTGTTCAAAGTAATTAACAGCAAAAAGCACATATTTTTATTACACAGTTTTTTTTTGTATGTGACAAAACGATAAAATTTCAGGTGTGTGAACATAACATTATGCTTGTATTTCCCCGAAGAGGAAGGCAGAGGCGTGTCGTACATTCTCACGTTTTATCAGTTACTTCCCGTCATCGAATAGGCGTTCAACTCCGGAATTATGGCCGGTGTATGGCAATAGACTTACACAATATACAATATAACGGTATATACAATATAAAGGTATATACAATATAAAAGTACATAAATATAAAGACATATATAATATAAAAGTACATAAATATATATGTATATAAAATTAAAGGGAAAACGTGGTGAAACGTGGGAGTGAGTGTACTACACGCCTCTGTCTACCTCTTCGAGTATTACAGGTGTGATTTTACATTACGTTATGTTACAGTATAAAGATATGTACAATATAAAGATAAGTATATTAAAAAATATATAAAGGGATATAATTCATTCGAAACTAACTTTGGTGCAACCGTGTCTGATAAAAACCAGGTGTCTGCCGCTCGCTAATTCATGTTTGTTTTTCCATAATGAAAATACAACAAGGGCCCCTATTGTTTGTGCGTTTACCCGCAAGCGGTACTCAAAAGGTACTAGCGAACACATGGGACTATTTATATACATACCGATACAGTATATGCGACATATTTGTACGAGTATATTCTTTTAGTTCTAATTTTTAGTGCAAAAATATTTTGTAGTCATTTCTGCTTAAAATATTATATCTGGTGTATTTATGATAACAGCCAATCCTAATAAGTAAGTGCTCAAACAAGGAGCTTAAAATAGAAAGATAAAGATTTATTAAGTCTTACGTAGTAGGTAGATTACAGCTAAATTTATTAAAACGACGTTATCAATTTACGAACGTAAAAAGTATAGAGAAAATATTTTCATAGTGAGATATTTTGAAGTGTTTGAGTTGACCCTTTTGTTGAGTGTGTTAAAAAACCCAATTAAGTCCTGGCATGTTCAAATATCTTACGTTATAGTGTTATCTGACGCAGGGCTTTCACTTCGCTTGCGGGCGGTCGTGCAAGCAGCGCCACGTGCATTTATTGTGTTTTCATTAAAACGATACAAAGGCGGGAATCTTCAGAAGATGAATATGAAATCTTTTTAAATCCTGTTCTGCTTGAAAAATAAACAAGATAAAATATTTGAAATATCAGGGACATTTATGTTCTTAATTTTTTTATACACGGTGAACGCGGATTCGGATTAAAATAACATTACAGGGAACGGGAATTATGTTCTGGTAATCTTTGTATTAATCTGTACTTTTTATAAAAAAGCGAGAATTTTCGTTTTCTTCTCATCTTTAGAAATCGGTGAATATGGATTAAACATCTACGTTCAGTGTTAATCAAGGCACGACTTGTTAAGGCTGAGAATTAGTTACAATCTTGGACGAGTGTTTGTATCACACCATCTCGATATCTTTGCCTATTTGCAATTATCTTTTGGCGATGTGTCGTAAACACTGCGATATTTAGTTTTTGACGTTTACACTAAAATTTTTAACACTAGTAGTTGTTTATGCTGAATATTCTCATCCAAGTCACAGTGAATTAAGTATACCTATTAGTTAAACACACGTCCTATCGTATATTGTTATGATCGTCGAGAAACGTGGTCAATGTAATTATGTATTTTATTTAGAACATAACAGGGGTAGCTAATGAGCAATGAAATTGATTTCTGTATGCATTTTTGAAGATCAATAAAACCTATTTTGCAACCTATTCCAAACGAACCACTTTTTTAAACTTTAAAATTGATGTTCTTCTCGATGATTTACATATGTCATATCAAAACTATCAGAATAGCTCAAAACAAAATCTGCCGTTTTTCAAATACAGTCTAGAAAATCCTTCAAGTAAAATGGAACAATTAACATTGCAAAACATTGGATGCCCCTGTTACAATGTTGAATTAATTGTGTAAAATATCATGGAAGACTTCTTCCGGAGGATCAAACAAGCAATTTCTATCGATAATATAGTGCAATTTATGAAAGAAGGTGAGGCTTTTACCATACTTTCTATCAGTAATATTCAGTGATGGACCAGAAGTGTCTCTACACTTGCAAATATTTAGCAATTCGCTTTCATTATAATGAGATTTATAGAATCGTTCGTTTTTTTTAATAAACTAATTCTGATATATTAAGTGGCTCTTGAGTTATATTGAAGTTAAAAAATAGTATTTACAACATAAGGTACAGCGAAAATTGATATTATGCGCTAAATGACTCCATAACATTCTTGTAGTGTATAAACTGTTCAGATGCTATTGGCCAGCACATCATGGTAACACAGCACATTAATTTTGAGTACATTAATTTTGAGTGTAGACCCGTTTTGGATAGATTAGCGTTAAATTGATCTATAAATTTGTGTTAAAATAGTTCAAGTTGCGACTAATATTGTTCTAAAAGAGATCTCGAAAGTACCTTAAAATGCATCATGAGCTGAGTTGGAATTATCTATTTTCTCTTAACATGCTTCTACAACAGTGGCGACATTATTCCGTTTGGTAGTGACATGCGTTCCACTTGGATTTATAAATTTATTACAATCTAATCACATTTGCAGCTGACTTGATCGACGACAATAAGCTAAAGGAAGAAGACGTTCGAGGAACTCTTGAGAAAATGGATCCTAGTGATTTTGGTAACGTTGATCAGATCTCTGCAAAACTCAGTAATATTGTAGAGCAGTCCAAGGCTGCAAATGAAGAAGCTAACAGCCATTCGGATAACGCTATGCCGAAAAGTAGTTCGAGCGTGCTGCAGAAACCAACAGAACGGGAACTCACAGAAGAAGAAGAAATGGCGAGACACGAAGATATCATAGCTTTCAATAGTTAATTCATGTAATCATTTGATAAAATTAGCGAAATAAATTCCCTTGGAAATAACATTTGAAGCATGTATTTATTTACTACTATTCAGTCCAAGATTTTATGAGAGCAATTTTTTTAACAATAACCATCTAGGGAAGTTTAGGGATATTATTTTATATGCAAAAGCTATATATTTAGTTATAAGACCTATTGAAAATTACATGTAAATGGTGTTGAAAATGATTTCGATCTTAGCTTGCCATCAATATATCAACACGCAATTATCAACAAGCCTTTTTACTAACAATTTTTTTGACCCTTTTATCGTACCACTGTTGAAACATGTCTCCTCAGAATGGATGGGTTAAGGCCATAAATTTAATGTACTTTTTTTTATGTACTAATTGCTTGTTACGTATCATTAGTTTCGTATTGTGATGTTACTTTTATACTTGAGCACGATATTTATTTTTTTATATGGTCTATAAAAAATCCGTTCATAAAAATCCATTCAATTTTCTAAAATTTAGACAGCTTAACTGTTTTGTTTAAAATGTTTCATCAAGCAATGTCGCATGACAACTTGGAATGTTCAAGCAAGAAGTATTTCATGATTGTAAAACAAGCGTTTTTAAATTTTTTTTACTAGTTGCAATATTTTTTTCAATTTGTGTCTATTTAACAAAGAAAACCATTTCTCAAAATTTCGTTAACGTTCCTATTTATTGAATATAATGAAAACAAACATTTATAAAGCATTCATGAAGAAGCTACGTCAAGTTTAATGTATGAATAACATATGTATATTTAAGTAGTAATCAGTAAGTTTATTTATAGTAACATTAATATTAATAGGGAACTACGGTTAAATACTTACATTGCCGTGAGGGCCTTCGCCGAGGAAGTTTACCGGTCGCATGCGCCCCCGCGGGAAATCGAGCAGGGGCGCCACGCCGTTTGGGGGCTCGGCTTCAGGTAATTTGATGGAGGTGAACAGGCCAGGGGCGGGCCGTTCATGGCGGTGGAGCCGT
This sequence comes from Mimoniades ocyalus, assembly GCA_018245615.1. Classification (NCBI taxonomy): domain Eukaryota; kingdom Metazoa; phylum Arthropoda; class Insecta; order Lepidoptera; family Hesperiidae; genus Mimoniades; species Mimoniades ocyalus. Next base: position 2,231 of record DWDV01001908.1, on the reverse strand, counting down.
TCTTCCGGGTACGTCTGTCGACAAAAGCCTACTTTTAGCCAGAACAATCCCAGATGATGTGAACAAGTAAGGAGAAACGAATAGATAACATCTAAGTTTGACACAATAAAATGTGAATGATAAAAAATTGTCCATGCACAGCTTATTTTATACTTATATAATCAGACATTCAAAAGAGTCAATTCAATTCTTTGGTGTTTTAGTAATTTTTAGAATTATTTAGAATCAAGTAAAATGAACTGTTTTTAGAATAATGTTTTCTACTAAACATCATGAAGAAATACCTTGTTATAATAGCATTATTGAGGGCTTCTGAAATATTACTTATAGCTTCAAATTATTTGTCTAATCATTCATATTGTAACTTCTTTGTATGATTCTTAAAGCTTGCCATTTGTTCAAATGACATACATAGATAGATAGAAAAATAAAACATTGGTTTATGCATTCCGCGCTCTAGCGTTTTTAAATGTAATTAAGAATTTTCATTAAACTCTACATACGTTTACGTGTTAAAGTTTAAGTAAAAATGACGGATTGTTTGAAACCATTTTTTTTTCTATTTACATAATAAATAATTTTTTCTTCAAGATACACTGTTAGTGATATGTACACAGGTAAAATACGTTTGTGAAAAAAGGAAGTAATAACTTTCAATAGAGGAAGGTTGTGATTTAAAAACTGAAGGAAGTTTCAACTTTGTGTTTTTTCGAAGCATAGGAACCATATTTTAATTATAATTAATTATTTATTAGGACATTGATATAACATTTCTGGTTAATTTTCATCATAATTAGAAAGATAGTTTTCTTGTGTTTTTTTATGACGATGGTAAGATATATTGAAGTCACAGCAATTGTTATATTTTGTAACATTACAGCCATCAGTTTTGAGACTAAATTCATCCAACCGGCACAAAGGGTGTATTGTACAATTGCTTGACCGACTATTTCTCTACGTTGAGCCATGACGTTCTCACCAAATAGCCCGCTGCTAGCACGTCTCCAAAGATAAATTTCATCCCGGCTTTCATAACAAATTACTGCTGTGGTCCGTTTGTTTAGAGGATTTGGAATTTGACGAATGAATGAAAGCTTGAATTGCTTGCTAAAAACCTTGATTTAATAACTTGAAACCGTGCACTGAATGTGGAATTTGTAATAAAATAGCAACCAAACAAGCTGTTTTAATTGCGTCGTGAACTTACATTGTCCCTTAGTGATGTGGATTATTTTTAATTTGAACTATTTTATCACTTGGATCAATTATTTCCATCCGTAGCAGGTGCTAATCTAATAAAATCACATTATTGTCTTATTACATACACAGTAACCAAAAATAACGGATCAAAAGTTCCTTCAATAGACGAGTATGTACTCGTATCATAAGTTTAATGAATTTAGAAGACTCGAAAAAAGTCTGTAAGGTCCGTAGACGGTAAGAATCCTTAAATTCAACCTACACCTATGGCGAACAAGGGTGACAAAATGTATGTTTAGTATGAATTTACATTCGTCAACGAATATGACAAATATTTAGAATTAATTAATCAGTTTATTTATTTGTTAATTGACGATGCCACTCATCGAACAGTTGTTGCTATATAAAGCGTTCATGACGGCCGATCGTCGTTTTATATGTGAAAGTAGTTGAGGTTCGTGCATTAATTGCTGTTCCCCTCCTAAAATTGTTTTGAGATAATTTATACAGAAATATTATTCACTTATTGTACCTGTAAGTGTATCTCATGAGAGATGCTTAATTCGTGCACCTGGATCATATGTAGTGCCGTGTTTGCATTCTAAACCTATGTTATAAATTATTAAGTTATGTTTTCATAAGACTAACAAAATTAAATAGCATAATTTTTGTATATTTTACGAACATTAATTAGTAAAATAGTTAAAATAATTTTTATATATGAAAGTTTATATCTGTGTAAAATTTTCTTGCTTTTTTGTTTAAGCAACGCCGAGCCTGCTAATGCCCAATAAATATACATGGATTGGCACTTAGCCGTATCTCGGGAAATCAGCATTTAATAACATAATAGAAACCTCTCCACGTTTTCCATTCAAATAGTAACCAACATTTTAAGTACGTTCTGTGTGTAGGACAGATGCTTTTACATATCAAGCAATCATAGTGGTTCAAAATCTGTAACAGTTAATAATGTTTTTAGGTAATTAATAGATTGTAAATATATTCTTATGCTATGGATATGTGCCCGG
>DWDV01001907.1:0-12360 GCA_018245615.1 Mimoniades ocyalus | reverse complement strand
TTGTTTAAGTTGCAAGGTGATAAAAATTTAATTTTACGTTATTTATGTATTTTCTAATACAAAATATTTTTTTAAAGTTGATGTATGTTGGGGCATACATTATCAAATTAAGGGTTAATGAATTAATAATAATGTTTCGGGATATATCGTCACGCGGCCATCTGAACAAAAGTAAGCATCAAGAGAGTATGTGTTATGGTGAACAAACGACTCACAAATTACATATGTATATACATATCGGTGTGGCAGGGCCTTCATCTGAGTCAATTACATAGGCCGTGGTTAGAATTAACGATAAATCTAAACAGAATATTATAATCGTTAATTCTAACCTAACAAATCGTGTAATTCTGACAATGAATGAGTTATATCCTCACAAAATAACACTTGTAACGTGACAACAATAATTCCCGTTATTGGGATCAACTCTAATTAGGTCCAGATGCACATGCACTAACGCGATGCAGAACGATTCGTCGCAGACACCGATTACTCTTCAATGTGTCATTCAAGATGGCCGCCCCCCTACCGACAACCCGCGCTCCGCTCGAGTGACGTCTCTGACACTTTCATTGACGTTTCATCTGATAACGATCCGATATACTCTTATAGATGTTTTTTACACCCAACACAGAATAATTACTTGTGTTCATAACGCCAATATTTGTTCTGGGTGGGAATCCAATCCACTACCTACAACAGCAGATATGTTTATTAACCACTGAATCAACGGGTCTGTCAAATATTAATAATAAACATTATTATAGTAACATTAAAAGTGGTAATAAGACACTGCCTATTTGGTCAAATGGTTGCAAGCGTGACTGCTTATCGATAGGTCCTGGGTTCGGTCCTGTAGAATTCTTGGATTTTCCTAATTACTTCTCAGTCAGTGCTTAATAATATCAGTTCTCAATGTTTTTTAATAATTTTCTGACCACAGATACGAATTAACGCGTAACTGCAACCTAACGGAAGTGGGCGAGGTGTTCGCCGAGCAGCCGTACGCTCTGGGCGTGCAGCAGGGCTCCCGGCTGCAGGAGGACCTGTCCCGAGCGCTCCTGGACCTGCAGAAGGAGAGGTTTCTGGAGCAGCTGGCTTCCAAGTGAGTGGATTATGACTGAGCGAGCGATGAATATCGATATATGATAAATATATTAATGCCCTCTGCCTACGTTGTAATTAACCTGGCTTTGTTTTTACGATCTTTTTATCCGTGTAGCCATAGGCATAGTCGACCTGGCTTCATCATCAGTTAGTCCAGAGCTGGACATAGGTCTCCCAGCAGGGGTTTGATGGTATAATAATGACAATGTAATATTGATAACAGATATTGGAACGAGACCGCGCGGCAGCTGTGCCCTGACGCCGACGAGTCCGAGGGCATCACTCTGGAGAGTCTGGGTAAGTTTTAAATCTGTCAGGTTTCTTTAAATACATGCTTTCGAACGTCTAGACACAATGATTAATTTGTAGTAGTGGCTTGGAGTCTGGATACGTGCCCGGTGTATGGCGATAGACTCACCACCTATTCCATAGTGGGACGTAACCGTAACTGGTGAAACATGGGAATGTACTACAATCCTCTGCCTACCTTTTCGGGGATTATAGGCGTGATGTTAAGTGTTTTTTATCTTCATACGGCGTCATCTGATCCCGACGTTGGCAGAGTTTGTGTTGTAGCCAGACGGCTGATTACTTATACATATTAATATATACTTATAATCGTTTTTACATCTGGCAATAACACAAGTGCCAGGTGGGAATCAAATTCCCAGCGTATGCCAGCTCAACCGAATACTCAGGTTCACTAACCACGGGGCCAACGGGCTCATGAATAGATTTTACTGGTAGCTGTAGACGCAAGTACCGTTTGAAGAAACTAGGAAAGTTTCAATCTATATCTTGATCCTTGTCGTACAGTTCCTCTCAGAATGAGATGGTTATGCCATAGTCTTCCACACTGCCCAAGTGTTGGTAATTGGTCATACCGAAGAAGTTTCATAATTCATAATTAACTGTTAACAAACAGCCAGCTTCGATCACATAAACCGCCGCCCTTTGTTTATAGAAAAAGTTTCCATAATATTCAACGTTATTGTTTCAGGCGGTGTCTTCATAGCGACACTCTTCGGTTTGGGCCTGGCGATGATCACCTTGGCGTGGGAAGTCTTCTATTACAAGCGCAAAGAGAGAAACAAGGTTGTCGCGCTCGACGCCACTCTAGAGAAGGCGAAACCAAAGTTGCCAATGGCGAAAATAACGGAGAGTGTGAACAAACTGCGGCGCAGGGGCAAAAAGGGCGGGAAAGCTGGCAACATTGTCAAGAATGTGACGATCGGTGACAAGTTTAAGCCGGTTTCCGATAAGGGCGTCTCTGTAATCAATGTGTACCCCAGGGGGGGCTACAGGCCCTAGATTTTGTTATAGTATTTTGACAGCAGTTGTCATCTGTCAAAATAGTTTTATTATCAGTCAATGGCACGGAATCAATACAGATTAATTTAACACGTTCTGTGCCACGGAAATATTTGAAGATGTTCCATTCAGACCGCGTGGGGCGTATCCGACCCACACTTTAAAGGTTTAAAAAAGTCGTTTACATGTTGTGAAGTTGTTCATATTAGAATCTAAAATATTTTTTTAAGCATTCTTTGTTTTTCAATGAGAATTGCAAATGGCCTGAACGGAAAGTCCAGCGGGGGTCGTACACGCTCCACATGGCACGGAACGTGTTAAGTGTTCTCTGGCGTAGAATTAGATTATTAATAATAATATTTAATAAAGCACTCATGTCATTATATAATTAATAGTATTTTTTTCATATCTTCATCTCAGCTGTAGAAATATTCACTAATCGAGAAAGCACTGATTTTTTCAGGATTCAGTCTTTAAAGGCTTTGGGTTCCAATGAGTTGTCTACACTTTGTATATGCAATGGGTAACGTAACTTCACGTTTGTAATTCACGAACAGGTAGGCAGAGGAGTGTAGTACACTCCTAAGTTGCACCAATTACGTTAAGGTCCCGTTATGGAATAGTCACCTTTTGCCCAAATTGCAAGCCACTACTAGAAGATCTGTTAGAAAAGTTGAATAGTAGGTAACCTACTGTGGATTTGAATCCGGGATCTTTCGATCGGCAGTTCCGCTTTCAAACCACTCGATCAACGAGGCAGTTAAATCATTTAATATAGGTATATTTTCTTTTTAAATATAATTTCAATCTGTTATGATAGGAAATGTCCAGTATTAAAATTCAATTGGAAGTTAAAATGTAGTATTAAAATTCAGTTCTTAAACTACTTAGTTACCGTGCACCAGCTCTGTTGGTGAATAGCGATTAAATTTGGAGAGCTTTCCTCAAACTACCGTTAAACATGTCTGAAATTAATACATATTATAATATAGCAATAAAACACCTAAAAAATATTATGTATTTTATTTCTAAACTATTAGTCCTTAAGTAATTCCTTCGTCGCTCACACCGCTGCAACATCACACAAGAATTCAATTTTCACAAATTGTAAATACAGACAAATTTACAATAACGCAGCAGAGTATATTATAGTCACTGTCCGAGGTTCGATTCCAGATGGATCGTGAGTACCTACAGGCTCGCTGATAGAGATCTTCTACAAACCTCTTAAACGGTGAAGGACATGTAAAAAGACTCTAGAAAGTAGAAACAACTAGAAATGAGTGTGTGAAAGGTAATGTGTTAGATTAATATACAAGATTGTATTACCAAATCACATAAAAATGCCGATGGATACATAAATGCTATATTATCAACAACAAAATATAAATATGCCTTCTCATATACAATAGCTGCTATTGTTAAGTTCGGTGCAACAAACAAACGTCCAATGACGCCGCCCTTCACTTCTAGGGCACCCCTATACTTTGCTATAACGATATTTCTCATTAAAATCTCTCGAATGTTCTCCGGACATCACAATTTGACAATACAAACAACAAAATATACACAATGCATATACAAAACGCAGAAATCAACTTGGTATTTGTAATTCCCTACATAGGTACCTTCTTGTTACGTCCTCACAGCGAGGTGCCTAGTTAACTTCCGCGAGTTATACACACTCATTCTATAAGATACGACTGCCCTACCAGAAGACCCTAGCAGTGGGTTTCTCCACCAACCCGCTGTTGGTTTCGAGCACTTTTCTACCGAACTGCAGTGTAAAGTGATCCAAATTCAAAAATTGCCCATTGTCGATGTCGCGGATTAACTTCTTCACTTTGTCTTTGGACTTCTCCACGAAGCACGCGGCCAGCTTCATCTCCACTTCTCCATTCCTCAGACCTATGCAATATGACCTGTAACAATAATGATTATAAAAGTTTAAAAATATCCAAAGCATTTTACTCAATTTAGTTCACATCAGTTTTTTAGACTGAGATTTGATCTTTAAATTATATTCTCACATCTAATATGGACTTAGTTATGGCCTGAAATTAAAAAAAAAAAATTATTATTGCCACAAAATGTAGCGTTCTATCATGTTTCCATTTTCAGTTTCTCTCAATCTGGTAGGTAGGTAGGTCAGGAAGTTTCCCACTGTTGGGGTCTGGGGTATCTCTGGCATGTCTGGTGTTACAATCTAACACCAATGGTTAAGACACTATTATGACGATTGAGATCATTTGGAGGGTGTCCTCCGCACCTTATATTGTAGTTCACCCTATTGTGCTATAAGGGGGTGTGAAGACCAACGATATGCTGGTTCAGGAGAACATGGTTGGCGTATGATGTTTACCTAGAAGCCCTCGCCAGCACTGCAGCCATGGCCAATATCTCTGTTCCAGCCTCCGCCAATCTGATTAACTCCCTGCAACACAACGATACAACATTATTCACTGGTCCATCAGTCTAGTGGTTATGGGACATGGTGGCTGTGTACCGGGTTGTCGGTTCGATTTTCACTAAGAATATTTGTGTGATGAGCAGAACATATTTCAAATTCAAATTCAAATATCATTTATTCAAAATTGGTTCATTAGAACACTTTTTGTACGTCAAGATGAAACTACCACCGCTTCGGAAAATGCCTCGCTATGGAGAAGAAGCTTTGTTCTATGAGTCTAAATGGAACATCTATATTAGTATACATTATTATGTGTAAACGTAATATCACGCCTATGATCCCCGAAGAGGTAGGCTATTCTCCTAATAGTACACTTTCACATTTCACCAGTTATGTTTATGTCCTATCATGGTTTAGGGGTGAGACTATCCATATACCAGGCATGATCCAGACTACAAGCCACCACTAGAAAATATAAACGAGAAAACTCCAATAGTGCCCGATCTGGGATTTAAACCGTGTTCTACAATCTACACTCCTCTGTCTACCTCTTTGGGTATTACAGGCGTGATGTGACGTTTCTATCTGAACAATTCTAAGTAAACTTCCCCGGCCAACTGAAACATCCTACAGCGAATACTAACGTATGTGCTTCTGGCACCTTCTTCCCGTGTCTGCTCATGAGAGTCTCGCACGCGTAGCGCATCCTCAGCACGCAGTACTCCAGCTGGTCCGCTGGAGGCTTCAGCGTCGGATGCAAATGCTCAGCCAAGAATAGGGTCAACTTGGGGTCGTCTCTCTCCTGGATATTACATTGCATGTGAATATCTGCGTACACAGCTGAATGCAACTGGATTTAAGGGGCCCAGAACCGGTTGGAGTGGTGCAGATTTAGTAAAATCTATGACCAGCTGTGGGCTAATAAAGGCTGATGAATATATGGATTTAACAGTAATTGAAATTTTATAACCGAAGGATTTTGCACAAGCGAATTACTCAATGTTAGTGATCACCATAATCTATGATTATTTATGACCCCAGGGCTTTGTACATAGACATTGAGTTCTACACGTGCTTTTTTTTTGAAGAGTTTCAATATTCACTCGGGAGATTCTCCTTTATTTATTGAATTATTTTAACTTTTGCAACCCCTTAATCTAAGGCATTCTCTTGGCGTTTAAAACACAACGAAGTTACTCCCACATTTTTACGTGTCGGTTTACCTGATGTCTGTCCGCAAGCAACTTCTTGAAGATGAAAGACGGATTCATAAGAGGATTTCTGATCTGCTTGATTTCCTCCGCCATCATTCGGCCCGCGTGGTGGATGCCATTCAGGGCTAGAACGATTACATTTTCTATACGTAACTTCACATTACGCCTGTAATCCCGGAAGAAGTAGTCAGAAGAGTATAGAACATTCACACATTCCACCAGTTATGTTTACGAATGTAGTTAATTGCGAGATTATTGGATTGCACCGGGCGCTACTAGAGATTTTAACTACAAAATTCTGATTTAGAAAAATCTAATAGTTAACAACTAAGGATTTGAACCCATGATCTCTCGATCAGAGGATGTGCTTGCAACTTACTAATTTTATATCAACAAATCAGGTCCCTTATAGAGCAGGCAGAGTACCGAGTCCCAAATATCCCTTGTTGTTGCCATGACTCTACATTGTATTAAGAAATGTGTACATACCGATAAACATGTTGACACTCTCCACAGTTTCCCCTCTCAACGCTAAAGACCTCATCTCCTGCAGCATACGAAGACAGTCCTCGTGCTTCTCAACACCGTGAATGGCCAGCAGATCCAGTAACACCTGCTGTCCGTTCGTTGCTATTAAGTTCCTGAGAGAATAAGTTACAGAGTAAATTTTTTTTGTCAATTCATCAAGTTGACCACAATTTTGAATAGCAATATTAATAAATATATTGAATATTTTGGGACATCCCCACTGACAGCTAACTGATCCTAAAAGGCTCATAAATATATGTTAATATATCACAGTATACATTTTTTACACTCCAGACAAAGAATATGTATCTACGCTTGTCACACAAATATTTGTCCCATATGGGAATCAAACCCACAATGCCCGCCTCACCTGTTGCATACAATAACTATTGGATCAACAAGCTGGTCATTTGTATGTGTAATTAATTAACCTTTGGAAAGCATTATTGGACATCCTGTATCCTTAGTCCTGAGACATCGGAATAATCTTGGTTATTGCATCTTGCACTGACAATGTTTCGGGAAGTAATACTGGCGCAGTGTTCTACCTTCTCCCAAATATGATCATTTACATCTAGATTTGTTCTTTAAGTCTTTCCTCTCCGTACCTGCACATTGCCATCTCCAGCTCAGCGTCGGGGTCCTCGTATCCGTCCAGCAGTCCAGCGGTGAAGTACTCCGCGCTCTCGCTCGCGTAAATCTTCAGCAGCGCCTCTCCGATGGTGTTTCTGATTGTAGGCAGCTCTGATAGGGGCTTGCCTGTGAAAAACATCGTTTTGTAGGTGACGGGGTATCAAGGGCTCCTTCATAAATCAAGCCAACCTCTGCTATCATGAGTGTACACTGTGGAGACCCTGCAGATGAGGCTCTGGCGAGGGAGTCGTCGTAGTATCGCGCACTTGCCCTGGCCGTCGGCGGGCAACAGAACAGCCGGCGCCAGAAACTGTGCTCTCGGATTCCCGACCCGCATGACCAGCACGGGGATTTTTAGCGTGAATAACATACCAGTGAAGTACAGAGGCTTGACATAGTCCACGCACGCCATCAAAGCGCGCAACAGGCTGGATCTGTACAATGTGGCCGTGTGGAGACGAGAGGTGCCCAGGACTTTGGCCAGGGCCTCCTCTGTTATTATATTTAACGGGGTAGCTGAAAGTAAGAAATATGTTTTTTAAATTAAACTTCAGAGTGTAATGTTAGAAAGGGTAATGTTTCCGAAATACGGTGAGGTGGAATTATTAGCAATTATTCCATTTGAATATTATGTGACTGATATGTTGACTTTCTTTTTCTAATAACTATGATGTTACAAATTTGGACACAGTTCTACTGAGCCATCATTGGCTTGCATAATTAAGATAACACATTATGACACCGCCTGTTTTACCTGAAGAGGTATGCAGGGAAGTGCAGTACACTCCCACGTTTCACTAGTTACGTTTACATCCCGCTATGGAATAGGTGGTGAGTCTATTGCCATACACCGGGCACATACCACACTGTAAGCCACTATTGGAAAATCTAAATTAGAAATGTCCAATAGTGCTTGACCAGGGATTTGAACCCAAGATCTCATTATCACCAGTGGAGCTTGCAACCAACACAAACAATGAGGCCAGACATATGTATCAAAATAATTATTAATTAATTCAGACGGTCTTGTATGACTGAATTATTTTCTGTTGCAAAAGGGCAGATAATCTTTCTAATAAGTACATTTTTTAATCAAATATAACAGTATTTGTGAAGTTATCATTCTTCCGAGGCCATACCTGGAGTATCTTTGAAGACCACATAGTTCCCCTTATGTGTAACACCAGCTGCATTGGGATGGACGAGGAACGCCTTCAAGTGGGTTACGTCCACGATACACAACACAAGTAAGTAACCGGACTTGTTGCCACATACTTTTTCTCCAGTAATGCACCATATTTCTGATGACAGGATTTTTAATTATTTTCATATTATTACCAATGTAGCGATGTAGAATGAATACATCTCTGACACTATGCCGGAAGACCAGGATGTCATAAGAGGCGATTGTAATGGACTTTTGTAGACCGCAGTATGGTACAGCTATGTGCCCTAGCATTAACAGCCAGCAAATATTTATATGCCATGGGCCTAATTAATCAAGTAATTATGTACATGTGTTCATTGTTTTCAGAACCAGGGGAAGTCGGTGTGGGTTTTTGGGTATGAAATCTTAATACAAACAAATTCTAACTTTACCATTTTTATTCAAAGAAGCGGTAGTTCTAAAGTCGGCCTGTTTAGGTCGCTCTGCTGTCTTCTCCTTCACGCACAACGCGATAGTTCGGTCTCCCGATGTCACGTCTCCTAAAATGTTTCTATACAGTTCCTGATCTAGACCCTTCTGTAACGCCTGCAAACAGACCCAGTGCTCACTTATGTCGTGCCCCAGCTGCAGGTCCGTCGATATCACCTCTAAATAGCGTATGCTTTCGGTATGATTCATGGCCAAACCGTCACGAGTGAGCTCTATTGGCGCTGCGTACATTTTCGCGTGTTTTAAAACATTTCGTCTGTCTTCTATCGTTTTGTTTGGATCTAAAAACACTTTTTGTAGTCCTGCGACGCGATTGTCAAGCGCTGTGCTCTCTTCTTTATTCAATACCTCCGGATAAGCCAACAGTTCTCGATTAAATACTGATACGAAAACATCTTTCATGAATGGCGAGATTTTCGCTTGTCTGTGCTCCGTACGCTCATATACTTTCAGATCTTCGAAATCGAACTTCTCTTCTTGCGTTACTGGTTGTGTGGACGGTGTGGAGCTGTCATTCGAGGAAGATAATCGAAGTTGTCTTCTGAAGATCTTTTGGACATTTTGGTAACGAGTTGTGCATAGTTTACGTGCTATGTTCATTATGTATATATGAAATTAAACTGAATGCGAACAATGGAAAGCTTTAAACTCACAACTTTTATTTAATTTTCATTAATTTGTCTTTGAACAGTTTCATAACATTTTTAGGTTATTTTGACGTCTAGCAAGAAGTACGATTAATCGGATTTTATCGGATTAATGTTGACAGTTGACAGTAGGAAAGGTTCAAGCCGTTCAAATTAAAATATTTGATCGATGTTATAAAATAGATAATATACCCTAAAAAAAATCACAAAAATATATGAATCCAGCAAATACATACGCAGTGACATACGACATTTAAAGTTATTAATTTGTCTTTTTCCATATTTTGTAAATAGTTTAATTTGTGCCATTTATAACATGAAGCATCATTCATTATTTTATCACTTTAAATAATTTTAAATTAATTAGAAAGTGTCCATTACAAATTATATGTCAGCATAAAATATTTAATACTAATGTTTGACGTTTTTATTAGATAAATCATTATTATTTAAGTTTGTAAATTTACGATTACTATAACATGTATAGCTTTCCAAAAACATTATAATATTGTGGTCTCATCGAATAATTTACTAGGTAATTAAAACAATATTTGACAGTGCGTAATATTAAACATTAGGAACGAAAGTATTCGTAATACAATTAAATTTCCTTGTGAAATACTTCACACAAGAGAACAATAAAAATAATTAGAGCAGAACCAAATAACCGGGGTCAGTGGGACCCTACTCAAGTATGAATAATAATGTCAGACATTTGGATTGGGCCTAATTATGTTTAAGTAGGTATACATCTACATAATGAATTAGATATAGCTCATATTAAGACAATGACTGTCATTTAATTGAACAGGGTGTTTTTTTGGTAACACTGGTAGATGATAGTGATGTGAAAAGCCTATTTTGTTCATATTTTACAAACAAGTAATTGTTAAGGAAATTAATTTGGATCAGATGAGGCAGTACTGTGAAGGACTTCAGATGGAGTTCGGGAAGGTGCGTTTCAGTCTTAGCTATAACATTTTATAGCTTTGGATATTACAAAACTACTCATGATATAATAGATTATGATTTTTTTTTGGTAATTACTGTTTAATTACATCATAAGGCCACCAGTTTTATATATTTCTTACAACCCAGTGTGCCATAAGCATGCTGAATTCCTTTATCTATATTAGAGTAATCAAGGTTACGGGAAATGATAATTAAGCGTATAAAGTTTAATTGTATTAATCTACAAGCACTGTAAAAAGTAAAAACCGTAAAAATACAAGGTAATACCGGTTAAAATCTGTAGGGGATGAAAATAGCGGACGAGCACATCCCTTTAATGTCAGACGAGGTTTGAGGGGGTGAAAACCACCCCAGGCATCACATACTGTAATATTAACTTATTACACCTTTATTTAAGGATCATTTTGCTTTGTTTTAGTTGAATTTATGTTATTTTACATAACTACATATATATATATATCGCCATGAAATAATCAGTAGGACTCAATCTTTGAAACGACATCCGCGTATTCAGTTCAAAACGTTTCTAACATTGTATCACGGGGTTTTTGTTCTGTAATGGTGTTTTTATTTATATATATTATAAGCCTGTAGGCGTTAGATGGATGTGTCGAGTGTGGTTGAATAAAAAATGACTTTATCGTGCTTAGTAAGAACTGGAACTTGTTTGTTGGTGGCATGGAAAAAAATCTAATTTCATGTTACTTGTATCAAAAAGGAGTTCGTTAATGGTACGTTAAACATTGTTAACTGAATTAATGGTCGGCATATTGAGCTTTTTAATTTAATATACTTCGATACGACGTAGCCTTTGACATTATTTACGTCAACAATAATTGGATTTGCAATGTAATTGACATCGTTAATTTCAAGTTATTTTTTTTTTTAATTTTACAAAATGACTACTTACGACGTCTGTATTTCTGGCTACTTATAATTTCATTGATTAAAATAGCAGTCAAGTTTCTGCATCTGAATTATTATAGGTCATTAACTGGTCATGATTTGGGGTGATAATTTAATCATATATTTTAGTAATGCCTACCTATATATTGTGACATTTATTTACTTTGGAATTTAGCTGTACGTTTTGATATATGGTTATACACGAGATAATAAATAAATAAATAAAATAAATAAATAATCTTCACGCGTATTAGACCGAGTTTTTATTGATCTTGCACGTAATTGCTGCCTGTAATCTTTGAAGAGGTAGGCAGAGGGTTGTAGAACACCCACGTCTCACTAGTTACGTTTAAATTCTCCCTATGGAATAAGGGGTGAGTCTATTGCGTTATAGCCATACATGCTGCTTTAGGAATTGTAAGTTAGGCAGTTACTTTAGGAATTGTAAGTTAAAAAACCCAATAATAGTCGGCCTTGGATTCGAGCTCGAGACCTCTTGAACAGCAGTCGCGCTTCCAACAGCTCAACCTACAAGTAAATGTTACATTATTATAATATACAATACGTCTATTGTATATAACATTGGACGCGCCGTCTCCGCGCCTCACGGTGGTAACGAGGCGACGTACATTGGGGTTGGTGGGGTCAATGCACATAACATTTCAATCTTTTTCTCTCGCGCTCTAATAAAACTTGACTTGTGTCGACGACTAAGGGCTTGGAAAAATAGTTGCAGTACGAATATTTAAAATACGAGTTTGAAACACGGCAGGTTTGTAAGGATAGAGTTATTTGTCACTCTGTAGTCTCCGCCTACCCCATGTGGGGCTTGGCGTGAAGGTATAATTAAAATAAAATGAATATGTTATAATTTCCATCTAGATGCTTAATATTAAATATATAAATTAAGTATGTACGTATTTTAAAAGATGCGTAAGCACACCTATGGAGTTTCTTTCGCCGCTTCTTCTCCAC